>SGPL01000558.1:0-21323 GCA_004802705.1 Bondarzewia mesenterica
TTGGCTGACGCCCATACTCAGTCAGATACTATTCTCCTCACTCATTATATTACTATCATGGCTCGCATGACCCTCGCCGACGTACAAACGTTTTGTCAACTCATGACTGCAACCGCTACAGCGCTAAACACGCCGGAGACGGAGCTTTGGGAAGGTTTGCTTGACCAATGGTGGCGAAGGGTAAGCGCACGAAACTTGATACTCGATCACCGCTGTATATGCTGAACGTTCGCTCAGTTCGATAACATGTATGAACCTCGAATCCGCAAACTCTCGGGCATGGGCATTGCAGCGCTGGTGTCCACCGGGCGGCCAGAGGTACTGGAAAGACTACATAGCGAAATATTTAATCTCTGGATGGATGTCTTTTCAGAACTGAAGGAAACACTGGAGAAGAAGCAAGAGGAATCGTTGAACGGCGAGACGTATGCCCACATTCAGGTCGCTTATCTTCTTTTAACTCGGAAAGCTGATGGTCTGTCAATTCAGGACAATACTCACTCTGTACTGGGACCAACCACCAACATCGTTCTATAGTGGCACTGAGCACACGCCAGAGTACGAGCGTCGTAAAGCAGTAAGTGTCCTTTGCCCTTCGAGTTAAAATGTACCTCACGACTTCTAGTCTTTCGACAACGACCCGGTACGCACGACACCATTCGCAGGATTCATTGCCACCCGTCTGCAGCAGGCGGAGATTGCTTGTGGCGGGACACAGGTCATGCAAACGCAGTACCTCGCAAAAGCTGATCCAATTGTCGTGAAGTCGATTATGGATGAGATCAGCAAAAAATAACACCGCTCCCGGTACATGAACACAGCCGTAAGGTGTATGGGAGGGATCGATCTTACTATGTATTTTACACATTCTACACCGGATATTTCAGGATGTTCTGCATCAAGTCGATGGATGTCGACTCCCCAAAGATAGGATCAGCTATAAGAACAACGAATTCGTTTTATACAGATACGGCCCGTCATTCTGAACTTTCGCCCTCGCTTCCGCTGATGCTCACTCCACTAACACCGCTCAGACTGCTTCCCAACTCGTCGAAATAATCACTCCCCCACTCCTCCACGCTTCCTTCACCCTCCTCTCCGCCCGTCCAGTATCTGGCACTATCTCCAATACGCAACCGCTCAGCTCCACCCACCGGTTCAGTGCACCGTAAACACTTCCATGGTCCACCTCCCTCATCCGCCGAGCGGAGCATCCTTTCTGCAATGCAGACATAGCAGTATGTGTGCCCGCAGGACACGCGGTAAGGCGTGTTGAGCGGGTGCGCGGACGGCTCTTGGCTGTTTTCTGCTGCTGCAGAGATGGGAGAAGTTGTCGGTGCAGTCATGGGCGAGACGGAGTAGGGCGCGAACGTGCTCGCCTGCGCGAGTGCGCTTGCAGGGTCGGCAAGGTTCAAGCTTTGTGCGGCATTCTCGGCGCATATCGCGCATTCGCCTTCGGGGAGGCTCCAGTATGGCCCACGCCTTTGGTCGTGAGATTTTCCCTTGGCTGCGTCCGAGTGTGATGTCAACCCCAAGAGTGTGGACGCGCGGGTGGGTAAGAGAGTGGGTAAGGTGGTGAGAGGATGAGTAATGGCCGTCAATGTTGTACTGAGAGCGCGACGAAGTGTTCGATGTGGTAGTAAAGGGAGCAGGAAGAGCAGGAATTCCTGGTAAACGTCACTGGCTGAGAACGTGAATGGAGGGAGATGGAAGAAGGAGAACGTACTGTGAATGCATGCCAGACCATTTGGCGATTCATGAACTCGTAACTGACATCTCGTTTGACGAGACGTCGTGCCGGAGTAAGACGCATACCCACGATGCGGTCTGAAATTGTGCGGTATCTAGGACATCGCCATTAAAATTTATAAAGAGAGCAAATGAAGTGTGGGACATGGCGCACCGCCCATTCCAAAGGAAAGCTAGAAAACTCGACAACGCGAGTACTGCATGGGTGGTCTCCAACTTTGTCAGGATCTCCCATGCTTTCCTCCGCTTATCAGAACTGGGTGCCTCCGGCCAAGCTCGAGAAAGAGCATATCCACGTATTCGGGTGTACACGTATGGGACGAGGATGGTGAGTGCTCCGTGGATGAGAAGGGTCCGTCGAGGGAGACCTGAAGCTACGTGTCGCGCGGTCGTGTGAGAGCAGATGGCGGGCAGGTGATGAATTTACAACGCACGCGTCAAAACCTGGTTCGACAACCAAGGTACCCTGTATTTCAAGTCCTGCAGCTTGGCACCGTAGGATGCGCCAGTATTCCAGACCGAGAGCTTGTACAGAGTAAGTTGTATGAGGAGTGCCAATTCTGGTTCAAACCGCGCTTTGAGCGTCGTCTGAATGTCACTTGAGGAAATGTGAGCTTAGCAGAAGGGTAAGGACAGGACATACGTGAATCAGAGCTAAAGCCTTGTTGAGTGGTTCTTGCAGTATGTGGGCGAGCTCTTGGTCAAGAAGTTCAGCATCGAGCTGACCAACACGTATTATTCGTGGACTAGGAGCCGCTTGGGAAGACAATGCATCTCTAAAAAACTGCAGACGAGGCTGGGCTTGATCCCATGCTTGTTGCCAGGAAGAAGGATGGGACATAGAGGAAGGCTTTACTGCCAGTGAAGGGCGCGATGGACTACGTATCGCGCCTTACTGTCACGTGGAAAATACTTTCGGCCATTGATTATCCAGAGGACCCCCGATAATAGGAGGGGAACCTAGCCGAAATTTTCCGGATTTCCGGATGTTTGTGTCCGGACGAAATTTCGCGATTTTGGCTCTTTATGTCCGGATTTTTCGCTAGGTTCGCGCTGAGGCCATTTTTTTGTCCAGAAAGAGCATATAGGTTCCAGAAATTCACCAAAAAATTGTCAAAATATTCAAAAAAGCTCCTGGAGCTCTAAAACGTTGTATATAATGTATAGAAGACACGAAAACAACGTTGTGGTCACAAATAGGCTCCAAAATGTACACACGCTGAGCATTGATACCTGCTCAGTCCGAGTCCGAGCCGTCATCGTTGTCCACCTGCTGAGATCGTTTCCTGAAAAGTTTCATAACCTCCTTTAGGTGTGTGGCACCAGCCTTGAGTTGCTTGTAGGTCTGCAACTCCGAGGCAGTGATATCGACGCCTGCAGATCATGCTTATATTGTTTGGATATGTCTGACCCCAGCCCAGCTTAGCCAAAATATGTCCGGATAGCAATCTGGGTCCTCTGGGCCCCGGCCCCCCATGTCCGGATGAAAATTTAGCTACCTCGACCTCAAGGGTCGAATTTGTCCGTATTTCATCTAGCATTTTCGAATTTTCGCTCAAAATTTGTCCGGATCGGTGTCTAGGATCCCCTCCTATTATCGGGGGTCCTGATTAGACTCACTCACTAGAACGCCACAGCCATAGCCATCTTAGATTATAATGGCTGTCAGGTTTATATCGAGAACACCCCGAAGACTCGGGCCAAGTTTTAGTATTATGATGTGTTCCACGCAACATGTCGAGTCGTATGCCGTGTCCACCATGGTACAAACACCATCTCGCAGTCGTCCCGAACTGTCGCGCTCAAAGGGAAAGAATTTGTGATTTAAGATCCGTTCCGTGGATGGCTCAGAGCGGTCAGAGGCCTGGAACGCCTTTATTACTACTTGGCGAGCTGAAGCACATGTTTTTGATCCAGCATAATCGCATGCTAGGAATATTCGGTGAGCTATAATGGTATAAAACCGATGATAGGGTCCAAAACCCGACAAAGGAAAGATATGAAGGACGTACTTGGGTCGGCCTAAATGAAATCGTCCTACGCACCCTCTACTTCCCTGCAACCTTGGAGTTGACATGCCAGGATAAGGATAGATCAAATCGAATTCTACGGGCTGAAAGAACGGGTGTCTGCGTGCGACGGAAGCAAATGCCTTGTTCCCAAATGCGTGAAACCAGACGGAGAGTGCGTCGTGCAGCTGAGCAGGGGTGCGAGAGTGTGTGTATTGACATCAACGACACTCCAGTCGTTAGGATCAATGTGCTGTCGAAGCTCTATGAGGGATGCAAAGTAAATCTCAGTAAGGATACGCTCAGCAGTGTGGAGTGTGTCGAACTATATGATTGAGAACGGGAATGGCCGGGAGCAATGCGCGTTGAAACTCTTGGTAAGCGTGATCGCCGCTGATCGGGAAACCGGGGATGCTACTTAGTGCATCTATAGGTCACTTAGCCTGTTCAACGTTCAAATGTTCAAACTTCAACATCAACGTCAACGCTCAACGTTGCAGCGTCCAACACTTGTTCCAATTTACGGCCGCGCCGGGCATGGGGTATACGAAGTGAATCGTTGGCGGTCAGCTGCTAGACGCATTCAGACCAGATAAAACCAGTAATGAAGGCAAGATATAGATTATGACATATATATACAGTACGGACCTGTGCATCTTCGCAGTGAGTAGTTTTGTCGACAAGCGGATGATTAAACACCCGAAAAAAAGATGGAGAAGATGATCAATGAATGACTATGATTTGGGGGGGAAGCAAAAGAGGAGAGTGATGCAAAAACCAATGTTGGGATGATAAAAAGATCGGCCTGGATGGAAGAGGCAAAAATGATACGACATAAAAAATCGACGCATCCTGAAGTTTAGTTATGTCGCACATGATCCGACGATGCCGGAGGAGCAAATGAGAGGACGAGTGCACTGACTGGATTTATAAGGAGTCAGGATATCGAGTAAGGTATCGTATCGACTAATTCATCGAGGACGAACGACGTGGGATGGGGAGAAGGATGGTGGTAAAGATCGACATAAAGATACATGGAATGTTGGATCGGTTGTTGAGTGAGAGTTACGACTGAGTGTTGATGAAGAGATATACTGAATAGATTGCATGATTATGAATGGTTCGGAGATGGAAGTAATGAAAAATGTTTTAATGAAGTTTTTAGGTGCAACCAATGGAAGACGTGCTTCTAGCCATTTGAGATGGAAAGCGAGAGAAAGATGGCGAGTCGGAAGGTTGATGTTGAGGGGTAGGGTCTCCAAAGTCTTACGCGTTTTCAGCTTCGATCAGACAGTAGCTACAACAATTGTGACTTACCACGATTGCGCAAGTGGGCTACAACACTTCCTCTGCGATGATGGTAACTCCTTCAGCGAGCGAGCTCATCTTTCGCACACCTGCAGGCGATGGGGTGCCTCGTGATTTGACCGCCGCACGATCTCGGTGACGCATAATGAGGGTCGCGACGAGCTGTGGCATCGTGTAAACCGGCGGTGGAGGTACCACAGGCTGCGCCGGTAAAGTTGGCGAGATCGTCGGAGATGGCGGGGGTGTCGGAGTGATATCGACCAGCACAGGCGACGTTGGCGGAGAACGTGATAGATCAGGGAGAGTAGGGCTATCGTGGTGTGGAGGTAGCGGCGGAGGAACTGAGGGAGGTGGAGGGAGAAATACACCTGGATACGTGACACTTCGTCTGGTGCCAGTACGGGTCGGAGCAGGAACAGACATTGGGAGCAATGCGTCCGTCAGTACATCAGCAGAAACCACGTCCATCGTGACATCCTTCCCCGTATCCACTGTACCTTCAGTCGCCATTGAACCTGAGGGATTGCTCTCAGCCGCCCCATCCAACAACACCGGGCTACATCCCTGATCTACCAGGTGCTGCCACAACCTATCCACAAGCTGCCTCTCCTGTGCTTCGATCAATTCTCCTGTGACATCGGCATTCATGTCTACGTCCTGTTCCTTCTCTACTGTGTCACCCTGCCTCTTCAGACGCCACACAATACTGCGATGCACAGCGGCAGTAAACTGTAGGTCAGCGACGGCGCGTTTGCTGTGTTTTGATCGCTTCGCACGGAACCCAGCGGATTTCTCACTGCTGCAGCGCTGCCGCGCGGGCAGAGCGGCCGTCTTACGGCGCGATGAATGAGCTGAATGGGACGGCGGAATCTGGCAGCGCCGTCTGCGTCCATCGGGTGGAAGCGAACGCTTCTGTCGAGACGGAAGATCCGGAGATGAGGTGTGAGAGAAAGAATCGGAATCGTCGTCTGTGGAGGGGAAGGGGATGAGGTTGATGCTGGGCTCTGAGTGAGGAGACGCGCTCGCATTGGAGAGAGCGACTGTTGGAGAGACTTTCTTCGGCCAGGTCTTGAAGTTCGATGGAGGTTTGGAACGAGCACTTGGGATTCCAGAATTGCGAGAGACGTTGGTGGAATCCGCGAAAGGTAGACTAGACGCGAAGAGAGACCTGCGGTACTCCGCAGTACGAATGAAGGACTGGATGTGGTACATGGCTGCTTGAGAGGTTGAACGTTGATGGATACCGTCGCAAACGACGCCGGCGTTGCTCGCGGTCGTGAATAAGGCGGTCTGCTGAGATGGAAACGGCGAGAGAATTAGGAAAGCAGGGAAGAAAGAAGACAGTGAGTGATTCTGTGAAGCCTCAATGTGATGACAAATAAATACAAATACCCCAATAACCAATGGCCCGTAGGCTGGAGGCAAATCGTTTTTCGTTCAAACACACCCCGGCAAATGGTCTAGCAGCGGTTGTCTGCGTACGTGCTTCCAGGACAGAGTCTGGTCAACAAAACATTTTTCTATGTATACTTACCACTGGCACAGGGATTTGAGGGAACGGCGCCCTATGTCGTGCTCCGGTAATGAGGCTGTTGAGGGCTGCTGTCTTCATCCTATTTGAATATGATGACAGATAAACGCATGGATCTGCATGAGATTGAGCTGTGTAGACCCTTGTAGCCCGCCTATCATGCTTACATGAAGTACAGCTTGAGTGTCTGAACTTTTTGAGTGAGAAAGACTCTGAGAGACTGCGAGATGATCGACCCGGAAGGTCGGGTTCCATAGCCGGCCGGGGGAAACTCTGGGAAACTGTGAACTCACTGCAACATTTGAAATTTGAGCGCTTGAGCAACAGCGCGTTGTGCCATTCTACCTTACCATTTACTGAGACTCCAGTCTCGTGCACTCACATCTATCGTCTAGCAACCGTTTGTAGTTGAGATGGGTTTTCAATCAACTCAACAATCCTTCCAGTAAGAGCATGCAGACCACCAACAGGCGTAAAAATTCCGGTTCCACAGCGTACATCTGATATAGCATGGGCATTAATATCATAACTAGGTCACATGCCGTTGGGCAATGATATTCATCAACTGCGTAGCGATGAGAACGTTGCCCAGACACTACAACAAGAATCATAATCCAGCGGCAGTTCTCAACGCTGAGTAGATGGGCGAGCCAACACCAGTTACCTGAGCAGGAAAAGAGATTCATTATAGGCGGGTGGACGACAAGAAACAGTTGAAGTACAAACCGGGTCCCAACCAGTGCCCGCTGAAAAGCCGTTCGTGCTGCACCCAGGGTTATCACCTTAGATTTCACGATGTCAAGGTCAATAGCCAACCCGCTTACAAAACTCAAAATCAACGAGACGTACCAGATGTGATGTCGGTGAACGCGCTCGTCGACGAATATATTAGTGGGTTTAAAAATCCAAGTGGGCCCTCTCCCGCATCACTTAGTTCACCATCAATGAGAGCGATGATGCTAGCGAAGAGAGGGGTCGAGCAGCTCGTGCCATCGACAAGCCAGAATTCACCGCCCCATGCAATGACATAGCTAGTTGCCATCGCTGACATGTCGGGAAATGCTCGGCCACTAGGATTGTACAAGCCGGAGTAGGTGCTGCCAAGGGTTGAGAGATAAGAAGAGACAGCCGAAGCTTGATAGGAGGGGATAGAGAAGTAGTTTGAGAAGCCGCCTGAAGACAGTGATGCACCCGTCTCAGGGTTAACACCTGTAGTACCCCCAACGGAGGTGATGCTAAGGGAACGTGAGCCATGATAAATCTGGCGATATCGAATGAACGTACTAGGGACAAGTCGACGGGAAGGTTGGCACAAAAGTAGTGCAGGACTGAGATTGACCGCCGGAGACGCCTCCGTCACCAGATGAGAAGAAAATGGAAGTTCCACGAGCACCGAGTTGAGCGTAAGCATTGCATAGGGAGCTAAATCACCATTTGAATCAAGGGCAGACGGCAAATGGTCACATAGCACGCGTACGTGGCGAGGCTCGCTGGGAGATCAGGTTCGTTGAAAGAGTAGCTGGTTGTCTGAAGTGGACGAGGTCCTTCAAAATCCGCACATTCTCGGGAGTCAATACAACAAGCTCACCAATACATGTGGAATTGGCGATTCACTGAGCAAAAAGTTGACTTCATCGAGGAAGCCATCGATACCATCGGGATTATTCGATCCAATGGAGAGGAAGTCGACCGGTACACCGGAAGCAATGCCAATTGTGTACTCTGTGTCGAGGTCCTGAGACAGAATTGGATTTTGAACAGTGGCACGAGCATTACTGCATGACTTACGGCCTCAACTCCAGAATTATTCTGCGGATTGGTTCCGCCGTCTAGTGTTTGGAGGGTGAATGTAGTTCCGCTGAGGTCAGGCCGAAATTGTTGAAGAAAGAGCTGCGAAACGGTGCCTGCCGGATCAGATTTTGAAAACAGGAAGAGAGAGAACAAACCTCGAGATCTGACGTGCTCGCATACCTAGGATGATGAGGCAGGCCGCAATTTTGTAACGTAGCCAATGAGAAAGAGGATATATCTGCTTACTGTTCGATGAAGGCGGAAACGGTCAGCCTGTTTGAAGACGCAGTTGACTTGGTCGTTGGGATGCCATACAAGGCCTGGAGACATGACGGTGTGATCTCTGACGCGCAAGATGCGGGAACAGCGTTATCAGTCAGGTTTGAGGAAGGCCTTGGCTTGATGGTAACGAGGCTCTTTTTCAGCGGCGAGCCAACGGCCTTGACAGGAAAGCTATTTTTGCATTGTTAAGAATTTTGATAATGTGAGAGAAAATATATGAGCAGAGAAAGATAAACTCACGCGACAGTCGGATGCACAAAGATGATGTGTTCCTTCAACGAGGCAGGAATAGAGTAGGTCAGCGTGCGAACGGTCTTCTGGCCAGTCTCCTCCTGTGTGTACGTCGTGAAATCGGCAGCCAGAATTTCGTTCGCTTGTTGGACAGTCATGTTGACTGCGAGCCAGTCCCCAACAGGAGATATGGGAGTAGCAGTGAGTCCATTGGCAGAGAGCCAGGCATTCACAGAAGAGACAGTCTCGGCGGACGGTACGATGAATTTTTCAACCTGCCGAGAATGAAACAGTGAAGATAAAATTCTTTACAACGGACAGGTACGAGATCACCTCTTCCTTGGACAAATGTTGACGATATTGAACATTTCCTGGGGTGCTGACAGCGTAGAGAGCGTCCTCCAGACCGGCGAAATCGCTCTGCACAAGCGCAAACCGAAGGTTGAGGACCTCATGCGCCGGTGCTGCATCATTCTTGATAAAACCGCTCGGTGGGCTCGCACGCTTCTCGTGAACACGCAGATCGCGCGAAGAGAGAGGTGTTGCGGAGGCAAGCGTCAGAAAATATGAAATCAGGGAAATGACTTTGATCATCGTTGATTGTAGGAGAGAGAGCAAAGAGGTCCTCTGAAAGGGACAAGGCTCATAAGGCCGCCAATTTATAAATGATCAGGAAGGGGACTTCTGATAAGTTGAAAGAGATGCACGAGGTCGTGTTAGTGACTCGAACAAGATAAGAGGAAGAGAAGGAAACGGTCGATGTGCTTGATGGTTCAGTACAGCATCCACCACTCGATGAATGACGAGACATGCGCGGCGCTGACTCCTGAAGGTACGAAAGGAACGAGAGACATGCCCTAATTCTGATACTTCTCTTCCAGTCGGGTGCCAAATCAGTTGGAAGTCATACCGGCGGGCAGAGAGATGGTTCGTCGGAACCTTCAGCACACCCATGACCACCGCTTCCCAGCAACATTTGGGACATAGAGAGCCAGCAAGCGAAGGGAGGCACAAGGTCACATATAGGAATTACGAGAAGAACGCGCGGAGAAACCAGTGGTCGAACACCAACGCTAAATGGCTACGCAAATCTGAGCGAGACCATGTCGATGGAGAACTTGGATTTCAGAAGTGATTTTCTGTGTCATGAAATAACGTCCTACAACTCCCATGCACGAGTGTTTGAAGTAGTAAGAAAGCAGCAGCCAAGTCCAAAGCAAGAAATCTACCAAAGGCACTGATAAGTCATGTACCCAATATAGGCCCTCGCAGACGAGCCGGGGGTGCGTGAATGTTCTGATAAGCTGGACAAGAGATGTTCTGACCGTAGTCAGCAGGCCCGAGGGCAAGGCCTGATGGAGGGAAACAAAGAGGACTAGAGCGTTTGATACCCTTGGAGATGGTCGTCCGACTCTGAGTTTGAGCTCGAGTTTTTCAAGTCTCGTGATCAAGATCCAGCGTGTTCAAGAGGACCTGCTAGGAGTCATAGAGCAGCGCAGTTTAATGACTTCACCAGCCGAGGCGGAGGCACATCATAATCCAGCTGTGTGCAATTGATACCGAATAGAAACTGAGATAAACGAAGTCGAGTGGTCATTCCGGCAACTTGCCTGATCGGAAGGACATTGGGAAGAGACACTACACAACCAGGGACATCCGCAGTAACGGAGCATCATCTGATTCGGATCCATAAACGATTTGGACAGCTGAAGTACTATCGGCACCACTGCATGCGTGAGAGATGAGTGAACGACGCTAGATGATGAGAGCGTACAGTGGAGATAAGCATGAAGAGAAGCCACTCAGGAGGACTTCGACCAGGAACAGCATTTCAGGTTCTGCGAATTGTAGGTTGACTTTCGCCGTTCATTCCCGCACCAGAAGTCAGGATTTGAGTTGACCACATGTGTAATAGCTTGCCAAGCATGCATCCATGCGAGAAGAGAGTCAGGTGCTAAGTGATATGACCTGCTCTCAATCAGCATCAGTGCTCAACACGACATGATACGATGAGTCTGTCTTGGTAGGAAATTGCAGACAATATACTGCATCATGTGGTGAATATCAGTTGCGCCGGGAGAAGAGCGAGCAATATCACAATGGATGTTTCATTTACACATTTCATATGCTCCCGCATCCATCGAAATGCAAGGAAAAACAATACACACGCCTCTTCCACGACAAAGATGTAAGAATCAAGGAGCTAAACATAGAAAGACACTTACAGAACGTACTCAGACTATTGAGCTGGCTCTCTTGAGCTCTTAACTCTTAAATGCACCGATATCATCACAAGCCGACAGCAGCCCTAAGCTTCGCAAAATTTGGCGTTCCAAGGCCTGTGACCTGGTGACGTTGAGGGAGAGGGATGAGCAGATTATAACCTGAAACGATAAGTCGATATGAATGACATACAGGATCCCAACCGGCAGACGCCGGGAACCCATCCGTACCGCAACCGGGGTTAGATCCTAAACCAAATATTCGAGTCAGACTTTGGAAGAAGTATATCTCATATCAGAAACGCGCACCAGTCGTGATAACATTCAAAGCGCTCGCGCCTGTTGAGTATAAAAACGGGTTCAAGAAACCTAGCGGTGCCTTGCCCGCCGCGATCAGCTCGTCGTTAAGCAGCGAGATGACGCTTGCAAAAATGGGACTTGAACAGCTTGTCCCAGCCACCAATCCAAAGTTTCCAGCGTTGACAATTTCGACATTGTCTCCCATTGCGGCAATATCTGGGAATCCACGCCCTGCCCGATTGAACTTGCCGCTATTGGTATTACCAAGGCGCGTGAGGTATGCCGAGACGGCAGCAGATTGGTACGATGGCGTCGTGAAGATGTTGGAGAACCCGCCCGACGAGAAGGAGGCAGCTGTCTCAGGAACAGAAGTCGTCGCACCAACAGAAGTCAAGCTGGGAAATGGTACGGTTTTCAGATAGAAAGGTCAACATAAGATACGCGAAACATACAAAGGGCAGCCAGAAGGGAAGGTAGGGACGAAATTTGTGCAGCTACCGGCCTGTGATCCAGAAACACCACCGTCGCCGGACGAGAAAAGGATGGAAGTGCCGCGCGCCCCGAGCTGCGCGTAAGCATTGCACAAGTTGCTATATCACAATCTATGTCACTTCTCACGGGGAAAGAATGTGAAGAGAACTGATATCTCACTTGGCAAGGGAGCTAGGAATTTCGTTCTCGTTGGCACCGTAACTCGTGGTTAAAACGTGCTATTGAACATGATTGAATAAGACGAGGCACACAAGGAAGTCAACGGTCAACACTCACTGGAGGGTTCGACTCGCTGAGTAGGAAGTTGATGATATCAAGGAATCCGAAAACACCATCATTTGTGTTGTCCCCAACAGAGATGAAAACAGTTGGAACGCCCGATGCAATGCCGATTGTGTATTGAGTGTCAAGGTCCTGGCGCACCCGCACAAGCATCAATTCAGACAAAGAAGGAAAGAGATAACTTGGACGATGAGCTCACAGCTTCAATCCCGGCTTGGCTGCTAGACTGCGGGTTTTGGCCGCCATCCAGTGTTTGAAGTGTGAACGTAGTCGTCGATGGGAGATCGGGCCTGAAATTTGTCAAGAACGTCTGAGTGGAATGCTGAGTAACTTTTATCAATGAGCCATTAATTGAAGACTTACCCGAAGATCCGCCTTCCGAGACGATCAATTACAACGACATGTGCGTTAACAAGAGCAAAGAGTGACGAAATTGAGCATAACTCACGGCGTTTGCAAATTGATCTATAAAACCAGAGACACCGAGGACATTAGAAGACTGCGTAGCGCGGGTCTTAGGGATGCCGTAGAGCGCCTGGAGACAAGCTGGGGTAATCGTGCCGGCACATGAAGCTGGAACGGCAGCACTCGACAGATTCCCGGCCGCCGACTGAGTGAGAGGCACCGGAATAGTCATGAGCGGGGCTCGGTTGAGTTGTACCGGGAACCTACGTCCACATCAGCCTTGACGCAAATGGACCTAAAAGTCTGGTGATAGCATTCACTCACGTAGTGGTAGGATGCACAAAATCAAGGTGACCTTGCAGCGCTGCGGGGATCGAATAGGCCAGAGTGCGCACAGTATCTTCACCTGTGCCCTCGTGCGTAAAGGTGGTGAACTCGGCGTCGAACATCTCGTTGGCCTTTTCGACGCTGATGTTGATCTGTAACCAGTCGCCGGAAGGAGAAGCCGGCGTCGCCTTGAGCCCATTTTCTGCAAGCCAATCGTTGACGAGATTCACGCTGTCCGGAGAAGGCGCAACGAATTTTTCGACCTGAAAGATAGAGTGAGAGGGAGGAGTCTCAGGATTCCCACTACAAGAAAGGAAGTCAAAAAAGTGGAAAGCTGACCTCTTGCTTCGTCAGGAACTGGCCGTATAAATCGCTGCTCGGTGTGCTCACAGCGTACAATGCGTCCTCCAGGCCTTTCGGATCGCTTTGTACCAAGGCAAGTCGAATGGTGAGCATCTGGCCTGGAGGCGCGGCGGCCTTCTCCACGAACCCGCGCGGAACGCCGTCGCGTTTCTCATGCAGACGCATCTCCCGTACAAACGGCGTCGCGCCGACAAGCGCGAGGATAGAGGTTAGTACGAGCGCTTTGAAGATCATCGGTTAGTGAGGTGGGAAGAAAAGTGAAGCAGGAACGGGGTTCTTGTTCCTTGAGAGTATTGCAAAGTCGGGAGGGCATTTTATACTGGCATTGTGGCATGGAGTAGTGTGAAGGATGGATTACGAGTGCATATTGCGGTGAATGTTTAGACTGGATTAGCGAGCACCGAATGCCATGCGGAAGCTGCAGCAACAATAGGAACGAAAATAGGAAGAACGATAGCTAGAGTAAGATCCGAGTCGAGGACCGCATGAAGCACGCTGCAGCACGTAGAAGGAAAGACGTCGGGCAGCCATGCACGACGATTGCTGAGCTGGAAGAGAGGACGGGAGAAGGACTTGGCTGGAGTATTTTAGGGAAGGTGTGAGAAACCGAGTGAGATGTCGAGCACTTCTCGGGGGAGATGCACATTTTTGTCCCGGCGTGACCAAGTTGCATGCTGCCATCGTGGGAGATGTGATCTGCAAAACATGACCTCCATTCAAAAAAAGATAAATAATTGCTTGCAGATCTGTAGAACAAGGCCACTGACCACCCGCGCAATACCATATCCCTTCCGATTGACAGCATGTGGATCCAGCACAACAAGCGCTGATGCTGGCCGCGAATTCGACAGGAGATCCGCACCAATAGGCATCAATGCACAATGGCGAGCGAGTGCAAGTGGCACACGCGATGCTGTTGTGGTTGAGGGGGAGGCTCGAGGTCGGTGCCACAATTAATTTCACTGGCAAGTCCGTTAATCTCCGTCAAGCACAATTGGTCATAGCATCAAAATCGACCTGCGATGAGCAAAAGCGCAACGGCGCAACAACTGTCGGAGCTCGAGCGAGGCCTCCCAAATTGTCCGTATCTCTAAGACAGAAAGTGGACTGTGCCCATTGTGAGAACATGCGCCAGAGACGATTCTTGGTAGAGAGATCACTCACACACACTCCCGGACCGCCGTCATCCGGGATTGCAAGGGGGATCCGCCAGGTACAGCAGCTCATCCGCAGCGCGTTTGGTCAATACCTAAGTATCCTAAGTTGGAAAACCAATATGCGCTGCGAAGAGCGACGATCACTGCATCGAACTGAGGGGGGAGGCCCAGAGGGGGGTGTCTCGACATCAGTGCCTCCAAGTCCGCAAGGCGAACCTGACGATGGAAACTCGTTACACTATTATCGTGTCGGAGATCCTCACAGTCATTGACCGGCGGAACGCCAGGCCCGCTACCCAAGGATTTGTGAGTCGCAGTCTGGATTTAGTAGCAAGTTCGAAGTTCTGATCAGAAGTTCGCGTATGGAAGACTCTAAAAGAGAGGTGTGGGGTCAGTACTCGGTCATCACGTAGTGTCCATACGGTTGACTAGGTCTGGGTGCGTTATCTGCCCCATACATACACCGTGCCCAAAAACTCCCACCAAAGCAGTAATAGGCTACCTATGCGCAATCGTGAGACTGCATTGAGAGTGTCGCATGACTGTTACACGGTTACGCCTGTACTGATACTGCTAGGCACGACGTCCACCGAGTCATCCGGCTCTTGTGTCATGAGATTGAGAATACCTCCGAGTCACGTATCAGCTCCATTGTCTACTCACTGCCATCTCGTCATCAGATCCGCTGGAGTCGTTACTCGTATAGTCCTTGAGAGCAGATCGTAGGAAGCCCCGACGTTGCAACGTAGGACAGGGACAGAGAGTCTGGTTGAATGGGGTGCTTCAAGGTTGATTCAGTGAGGCTGCATGAAAAGAATGTTTCGATATCTTGGAAAGAGAGAGAACGCAAGGAAACGTACTGTCGGGACTACATAGCTCCCAAACTTGTGCCGAACATCCTGACCCATTTGCATTATATGAGTCGTGTCGCTCACAACTGGTCAACGTTCAACGTTGGACGCTCATGCGACCAGCGACCAGCGCCAAGATCTTGAAAGTTGAAACCTTTTCGAGACGTAAAAGGCACTGCGACGTGCGTGTGTTGCATGAGAGGTCCATATTCATACGCAGACATAAAGGATAGTGACCGGATAGTGTGTGGTGATGGAAGTAGCATTGAAAGCGGGACGAGCGCTTCGTCACAAAAGCTAGCGGTGATCAATTCAAATTTCAAACGTGTCAGAAAATGGGATGATGTCATGCAAGAAAGAAAACAACCTGCGGGAGAGAGTAAGTGCAGTTGCGTGTCTAAGTTATCAAGGTGCGTCCAGTGAACAAAACGAGCGAGAGCAACTGCAATCTGATGTAGCGAGTAGTATACAGTCCCAGAGGTCAGAAACACGGGGAGATGAAGGAATACGAGAAAGGAAACGAGGGGCGATTATTTTGCGTGAACGGTGAATATCCAATTCTGATCGAGGGAAAAAATAACGAGGATGAGATTGCGGAAGATATGTGGGATGAGAGAGGTGAAACCCAAAAAGAAAAGAAAAGGAGAGAGAGGGCGAAAGGGTGGAAGAGGAGAAAGAGGTATACTGTGTGTACAAGGGAAGATGACGTGCAATTCGTGTCCGTTCATAGACTGGTGACCGAGTCTCTATGGGGTCCGTTCGCATGTTATGCGATGTCGTGTGTCATTATACAATGTGCTCGAGGAACGTCGCAGAACGCGGTCAACCATCACGGAGGTGGTCGCGTGACCCGCCAAGCTCTCATCACACAGAATCCTCCTCTTCACGCCATACACAAGCCGATAACCCGCTTCTGACATATGTCCTCTGTGGGCCCGGAATCCGACGGCGCATCGAGCTAGCGCACGTGCGGTTCAGGAGCATGGAGGCGAGGGCACGAGCGCGGAGAGTGCGTTGCTCGCGGAGAAGGGGGGCAATAGAGGGTGCTTGCGACGAGGGAGAGGGGGCGCTGAAGGATGTGGAGCGCGGGCGCGTGAAGGGTTTCGGTGTCGGTGCAGCAGGCAGTCGCGAGGGGATGGGGGAGGCTGAATGAGACGGGCACGGGTCTGCGAAAGGATTGTGGTCGGATGCAGCATAGGCTATGGCGTTGCGCCTCGGTGGGAGAGATGGCCGGCGAGAGACAGAGGCGGGAGCTAAGGTGGGATATGGATTTGACGTGGAGAGTGTGGCTGGAGAGGTGCAGAGGAAGGAGATGCCAGCTGTGCGGCGAGAAGGTGCAGAAAGGTTTGTGTAGACGGTGCTTGGGAGCGAGTGTATGTGGGGGAGAGGGCTGGGGCTCTGGGTGGAAATCATGGGTGGGTGCTATGCGAGCTACAGTACTAGTTGGTTTATAACGCGGGTCTCGGGCAAGCGCGAGGCTGTCCTCCGACCTCCGACGGGCTCAAAACCTGGCAGACTTGACATCGACTTGACAGAAAACAACGGTTGCCTGAAACGCGAAACAAACAAGTTTGCACCACACTCACGTGTCCTCTGCCAGATTCTCAGGTTTTGTATTTTGTCCCGTGCACGTGTGCGTAGCCGTAACGTCGACATCAGAGGGTACGTGCAAAGCTACCGACTTTTGTACCAAGTCGCCTCGAGGATGACTTCGCGTCCGTCACCTCCTAAGCTCGGGCATCCTCGAGAATACAATTGCTGAATACGGCCTTCAAGTTGTACAGAAAACGCCTCTTTGTTCCCTATATGTGCAAGGATTCTACGGCGGATGGCTTGGAGAACTGATTCTCCGCCTCACTGAGGCCTTTGAATGCCCTTCTTTTGTGAGCACTTTTCCCAATGCCGGTTGCGTAGCTCAATGATAGATCTGGGGGTCCACAGGCCAAAAATGTGTCACTCAACATGCCTCACTCTACTTCTGTGAAGCGATACGTACCGCGCAGCCATATTCCTT
Source organism: Bondarzewia mesenterica (assembly GCA_004802705.1). Lineage (NCBI taxonomy): Eukaryota > Fungi > Basidiomycota > Agaricomycetes > Russulales > Bondarzewiaceae > Bondarzewia > Bondarzewia mesenterica. Next base: position 17,315 of record SGPL01000558.1, read on the forward strand.
TGAAGCGTGCTATATGTACCGGACGTATTGCTGCGCTTGACTGCTCTTGTGCACCTTATAAGCAGCTGGTCCCCCTCACGTTCTCTTCAGCGTTCTTCTACTATGACTACATCAACGAGACGAAAAATTCGCTTGTTTCCTAGGCGGTGGGTGATTTCAGCTTCAACCCATGCCAATCCTGACGTAGCATCGCTGGATTCAGGTCCGGGCCTGCGTCGTCCCCCGACACGTCGTTGCCAGATAGCGTGTCGATCGTGTCCAGCTTGTCAAATGACACGAACGACCAAATCTCTTCGACTGACTATGCTAGAAAGAGAAAGGAACTGATGGCGTTAATAACAGGTTTGCAAGAGCAGGGGTAGGTCATCGATCCCGCCTTCTATGCTGCCCGATTCATACTTTGATCCGGTAGAGCCTACAAGTTGATCAAATTTCCGAGAATCGCCGTCATTGGAGGACAGTCAGGTCAGTGCGCAAGGTTGTCGTTTAGGACCTAAGACTGATATCAAACCGAAGCTGGGAAAAGTTCGCTTGTCGAGGCCGTGACTGGCGTAAGCCCTTCTTCACGCATGTTGACAGCTCTGCTCAGACGGAACATGACTATGACAGATCAACGTCCCTCGTGATAGCGGTACTTGCACTCGGTATGTACTCACTGCTCGTCGCTATACTCAGATTTCGTCAATGTGCTTGCAGCTGTCCGATGGAATGCACCGTTTCTACCTTTGCAAACACATGGTCGTGTCAGGTATCGCTCAGATATGAAGACGTTGACAGCTCTCCCTCGAAAAATTTCAGCCCTCTTCTGACTGATAAGAGAGATGTGGAGATTTGGCTTCGTCGAGCACAGGCAGCGATCCTGTCTCCTCATCGACAAACTGATTTTTTTGCGAACAAGTCGCGCGAAGAGCTACAGACTCTGCAGCAGACAGACCCAAAGATGAGCAAGTTCTCGAGGAATGTCGTATGGGTGGACATCAAGGATCCAAATGCAACCGACTTGTCATTTGTCGATCTGCCAGGTTCTTTTTTTTTCTTGGTCAACGATGGCGCGTGCTTACGGGTGGTCGTTCGTAAGGTTTGGTACAGAACGAAGATCCGGATGTTGTTCAACTTGTCAAAGATCTCGTGGTATCCAACATCCAGATCTCATCCACCATCATTCTCGTGACCATTCCGATGACTGGTATGTGGTTCATCTCGATCTTCGTTCCTACCTCACACAAGGCCTTTGACCTTGATAGATGAAATGGAAAATCAGCTGGCATTCCGTCTTGCCAAAGAGGCCGACCCGCAAGGCTCGCGGACAATTGGTTGGGTTTTTCTTTTTTCGACACGTAAAGGACCCGCTGAAACGTTGATCTTTTATCGTGTTTTGTCTCGTAGGTGTACTCACAAAGCCTGATAATTTGAAGGAAGGTGACGTCGGGGCACGCCAACGCTGGGTGGACGTGATCGAAGGCCAAAGTCACCGGCTGACGCACGGCTACTATTGTGTGCGTCTACCGGACGATGCCCAACGGCAATCTCGTATCAGCCGTAGCGACGCTGAGAGACTCGCCACGGATTTCTTCAACCAACACTCACCTTGGAAAGATGTCTCGGACCGTCGCCGGCTCGGTATAACGAACTTTGTTATTGATCTCTCTCGGCTGCTCATGGGCCTCATTGAAGAAGCGCAAGTGAAATTTCTTTGATTTTCGAGTCTCGAGTCTGCTAACACTGTTTTACTTCCAAAAGTTTGCCAGCGTTAAAGCAGACTGTTGCTGGCATTTTAGCTGAATGCAACGCTGATTTGGCCCGACTTCCGGCTCCGTCGCTTGCAGCAAGTGACCCTGGTGCCGATGTTCTTCAGAGGGTCAGCGACTTTTGCAGCGAGCTCAAGGACATGGTTTACGGTCGCCAAGGAGGGCAGAAGGACCTCATCCACCGCAACAAAGCGGTGTATCGCCTCTTCCAGAGAGAAATCCGAGGAACAGCACCCGATTTTAGACCATTTGAGAGTTGTGTGAACTACACCAAACCCAGGTTTCCGGACGATGAGGATGGGGATCTAGATCCGCAAATACAGCCACTGGATCTTTATGCAGTCCGAAATGTGATACAGAAGTAAGTCGACCAGCTGGACTTTCGCACTCCTCTCACTGAAATCATATGTGTCAGGCACATAGGATGGGAACTTCCTGGCAACATTCCGTTTGATGCTTCCAAGGACCTGATTCAGTCTTCCGTCGGACTTTGGCGAAGCCCGACTGAGACATGCTTTGAGAGGGCCTTTCTGACCTTTTCCGACCTCGTTAATGCGCTCGTTGTCGAGCACTTTCAGCAATTCCCGCAGTTGGAGCGATGTGTTCGGTATAGTCACTATTTATTATGTCTTGCATGAGGTACTTACGGGCCTCCCCCCAGAGATCTCATAGCTAGGAAGTTGGATGAAATTCGACGTACCGCCTTTCCAGAAATCGTACAGACTCTTCGTCGCGAGGACGAACCATTCTGGACGCAGAACGATCATTACTTCAAGTCCGCAAAGGCAAAATGGCTAATATTGTATCAAGATGCCCGCCGCAATGCATGGCGCTATGAACTTCTGCTGCAAGTCGAACGCGAGGCGGCTTGGTCTGAATTTCGGAATCCGGGCGCGGAAAGGAGGGCGTTAGATGCTCTCGCAGAGCTCGGCTTCGCTGGTCTGAGTGTCTCAGAATTTCAGCGATTGCACCCTCCGGACCAATTTCAGGACGAACTGCATGTGATGGCCGGCGTTCGCGCTTATTTTCAAGTCGCCTATAAGGTATTCGTTTGAACTCAGTCATCCTCTTCCTCGCTTCTTATCGCTTATACTTTCAGAGGATAACCGATCAAGTGCCAATGACGATCGAGCATTCTATGAATCAGCCATTCGCAAACGGTTTGTACAAGGCATTGTTGGGAGTACTGGATATCGGTTCAGCAGAGAGAATGAGGGAGCTTTTGAGCGAGGATTCGGAGATGGTCCAGTTGAGGACGGAGTTGATGGAGAAGAAGAGAAGACTGGAAGACATTCACCGGAAGTTGAGCCAATTTGTAGTATGAGAGACTACGGGTTGCATGCCGTCTCTTCAGACCGTTCTACGAGCTTTATTTTGAAGCATTTTGACAGCAGCAATAAACGAGGCAGCGTTGCATTGATTGGCCTGGCGGCAGTGTTCACAGAACACGCTGGATGGCACGTTTGATGTTGTCAATAACACAATTCTAGACTTGTGTACAGCTGAAAACCAAGCCCAAAACCGTACTCGATGGCGACATCTGACAGCACTCGACCTAGTGGTTATCATATGACCAGTGAGATGTCGGAGAAAAGGTATTACGGGGGCTGGTCGGCTGAGAATGTTCTTCTCCGTGGTAGAAGAGCGATTCTTACCAACTTGACGCATTACCCTCCGTCGTGCCGACAGGGTGCGGCGTTCGAGTCTTGCGTCGCAACAGCTCAGTACATAGGTAGGTAAGCAATGCGAACATTTCCACTTCACTAGCAGCTTAAGCACTGCCCTTAGGTTAGGAGGCGGCGTCGAAGACGCCGAGCGCGAAGTGCGAAGAGAGAACGGTGAGTGGAATGGAACAATACTGCAGGAGGATATAATTCCTCCACACTACCTAAGTAGATATCAGTATTTCGCATGATGCTCATCAGGTTCCAAGCCATGCAGTATTTATATGGTGCCCCTTGAGGGCAGGCTCTACAATCGCCTTTGGCGATTTTCAAGAGAGCCGACAGGCTCAGTAAGCCACCGAGCGGCTGACTGATGCTCAAGAGTGATGACTGAGGGGAATTCCCACATCAGTCATCCTAATAGTATTGCACCCTTAAATAGCTAGGTATTTAATGTGTGTCATCTGAGTGTCCTTTGAGTATCAAAACAACAAAATAAAATGCTGAATTACCGGATTAGGCAGGAGGCTGACTCATCTGCGCGTCGTGACACGCACGCGACACGCACTGAATACCAGACGACACTCACTTGACACG
>SGPL01000559.1:0-16503 GCA_004802705.1 Bondarzewia mesenterica
CTAATGAGTTGGAAATGAATTTGTGTAGCCTTGTACTTCAGCTAGGCAACGGTTAGCCAGATTGACGCCAATTGAAACATAAATGAAACATACGAGGTTAAGATAACTGCTTCAGCGTTCCCTGTGGAAATTAATCTCCCGCATCGGAGGCTCATAAAATGTATTAATGGATATTTTGCGTTTAACCCTTGGCGTATGAAGAGGTAGGGATAGCCTCTCACATCAGGAAAAGGGCATATTTCCTTTTCGGAACTTGGCTGACTTATACAGCCTTCTCAAGTCATAGAAGGCGCGGAAGTCCGGGACTTGCTGCAAGTTGCTCGAGGCAGGTGTATATCAAGAAGTCGGCCAAGTACGGCCTCCAAGTCCACCAAGTCCCTTTTTTTCACCATCCTTTTGTTGTCCTTTTCGTTGTCCTTTTCGTTGTCCTTTTTTTTTGTCTTTTTTTTTACTTCTATAAAGACCTCCACAAGTACTGTGACGACAGTTTGAATATTTAATTTTCTCGATTACTCAGCAAAAAAAAAATCGCAGGATCAAATTCGATGCAAATATTACACTAGGACATGTCTATGGAGTGGGGGCGGGGAAGCTAGTGTACAAAAACATATAGAACGAACGCGCGCGCACTTTGTCACGCAAGACCCGGTGGGAGCTGGTCCTAGTGTCTGTGAGATGTCAAAGCGAAGCTTTAAGCTGACTATAGATGCGTACCCATGTCAATCCAAGACGTCGGGCTCAGAGTCCACATCAACGCAGTTCGCGCGCATCAATCGCGCGCCGCTGCCTGAAGCATACTCATTACCTTGGGGGCTGATGCGAATTGGCCGGCCCTCGTCCTCTAAGATCTCAATGGCATGGGCAGTAAGCTTGCGCCATCCATTCTCGGTCTTGCTCTTCAGAGCACCAACATACTCCTCCGTGTTTTGGCCCCAATTCCTCTTCGAGAAGTGTCCATCCACCGTCAACTTGGGTTTCACAAACACTCCTGTCCGCCACAAAGAAAGAGCACGCTCGGCCTGCAAAAGATGTCAGAAACCAACATTGCCCAACTAATTATACTCACAGCTGCGGAAGCCATAGCGACAGCTCCAATAGGATTGGCTTGGACCTTGTCCCTCTTAGGGATTGCCTGGATGATCTGGAAGTGGGTCTGCAGGGAACGTAAGACAAATTTTGACCGAAACGCTCCTACATGATCCTGCAACTGCACTGTAAGTGCATGCACACGAGACTTCATGCCTGATGGATCACTCACCTCATGTTCTCCCATGGGATCCTGGTCAATGTCACCCCAAATGAATGGGATAACCGCCGCATCCTCCTGAGGTGCCGCGTACGCTGTGAAGGCCGCGCGCTCGTCTGCAGTCAGTAAGGTGTCGATATGTGCATTGAAGAACTTGTCCACTGCCTCCAAAGCATCGGTCGAGAATGAAACATGCCACTGATAGATCCTTTTGATGATCTGATTCGTATTCTAACGGTCAGAAAACCATATGGGAGTCGTTAGCTCGACTGTGACCACGCACCACTCCAAATACAGGCTCTCCCTTCAGTTTGACTACCCAGTTGATATCTGGGAACACCTGGTTCCACAGGAGCTGTGCTTTGTCTGCCAGATCAGTGTTCCATGGATCCTCAAGCATGCCCATAAAGTCGATCCATTGGGGGATGAAGACATCCTTCCACCTGGGCTGACATCCTTCGGGAAGGTCCTCATTGCCCCAAAACTTTGCAAGGTGTGCGGGTAGCAACGGCATCTCCAACGGGCAATGTTGTACTGTTAGCAGATGCGACGGCAGCCAGCGCACGGCGCACGGTAGAAGGAGTAACCTTCTGGAGTGTGCCGCACCGTGCGACGCTAGCGACTGCCTATAGTATTCGTTAGTATAGAATGTAACGACAATAAAAAAAATTGCCTACCTTGTTACGCACCACCTGTGTCCCGACCGAGCTATTCACTTTCGCATCTTGCAGATCGAGTCTTCGAGCCGCCGCTCGCACTTTTGGCTGCACCTTGAAACTCACAGGTATTGCCCGGCGTGCAACAGGTTTGATCCGCTCCACCTCCATCGGTACAATTGCCAGCTCGAAGTTGTCGTCAGTCCTCGTGATCTCCGCAACTCTGCGCACCTTATTTTTGATCGTGCTGGTTGGCTGGACTGCAGCCTCGGCGGTGTCGTCCTCATCCGAGGGTAAGCCACCATTGTCAAACATACTCGGCATGTCAGAGTCATAAGGAAGAGTGTCGGAGAATACGTCCTCGAGGGCAGCAAGGGTATTGATGAACGAACGGCCTTTTTGACGAGCGATCTTCGGATGGGCCGCGTCATCGTCCTCACTGAAGTTGTCGATCTCGTTGGCATTGTGATCTTCAATCTCCGTCGGCACGAGTTCCTCCTCCTCACCTTCACGTATGAGCGTCCTCCAGTTGGGCACCATTCCAGAGCGATGATAGGCCTTGGCCTTCTTCGATAAGGCCCATTCGCCCCTGCTTGCACTGTCCAAGCCATTTTGAGGTTAGTCATCGGACCCCATCAGATGATCAATGGACTTACTGATGCCTCAAGTTATCACTTGCAGCCTTCCTCTTCAAGACTTTACCTCCCATCGCTGCTGTGACCTCAGCCTGCTGCACCAACAACACGCATCCAACACCTGACTTGAGGAGCGCCTGATTGGGCCCCTCAGGTTTCTTCCCCGCATTACGACTCGCCTTCTTCAATGCGGAAGCCTCGTGGTTTCTCTTATCATCCATCACCACGTCCATGTCTTTATATTCCTGCTCCTTCAGATTCTGCTGTTCCAACTGCCCTTCCATCTCTATCCCTTCGAACAACGTCCATTGCATTAAACGGAGCTCATCGGCCAACAATGGTGAAGACCAGCGTGCGTACCTTTTTTTGCCAAGTAAGGCAATAAGTCGCTAATTGCACCTTCTCTCCTGAGGGCCCGAGTGCGAGGTATCTTGCCGCCTGGGACTGAGGATGGCCGAATGGCCTTGTTTTCGATTAGTGTCGCCTCCGCATTTTTTTTTCTCGAGCGCGGCAAGGCGCAGGGCATTGGCCGCTTTCTCATCGGTTTCTACCTGTTTGCTTGCGGCGAACACTTGGGCGTCGTTCTCAACTTGCATTTTGGTGCGACGAGGTGCGGGTTGGTCAGGAATCCCGGGATGGGCGAGCTGGTTGGTAGCGCGAGTGACTCTGTCAGAGGTGGACATGCTAAAATGAGGAGAGGGAGCTGGACGCCGGTTCGGAGAGTCAGTATTTAGAGGCCATATGAGGGGCCGCACGTCCTCATTCAATGGTATGTACACTGGTCATACCATTTGTCTCATCATGTATCCTAATGCAGTACATTATTCACTCTCATTCACTTGCTCAGACTTGCTCTAGCTACGCAAAATGAGCAGCCTGATGCTGACCGCTTGCTTAGGCCGCCTTGGTGATATGCATGACATTCTCCATTTCTCCCGTCTGTCGCTTGCTGATCCAGGTTTTTTGGCAAAGACGTACCACTTACCATCATGGCTCCACCGCACGTAGAGCCCTTCAAACCGCGAAGATTTGCATGCAATATCAGAATGACACCGAGATGCCAACGTGGTTTTGTGTCTTTAGGTGGCCTGAGGCAGCATCGAAGCGCAGCGCACCCGTTCCTCACGCACGGACAAGTTCATAACTCACCTCCACCGGCTGTGCCTTCCCCTCCACCGTCTCCTCTTCAAGACGACTACCAGGCCTTTGTGGAAGATGCGCCTGATGATGGTGAACCCTATGCTCCTGCTCAGCCCCAATCATGCAAGATCCACCACCCAATTCTCGATGGTATGTACCGGCATGTCTCTTGTGTTGATTGTATCACAACTCCCTCACTTTCGTACAGGGACACCAGTTGACGAAGATGGGAAAGACTTACCACCAAATGCACCTCCTCCTCCATACCGTGATGCAGCAGATGCTACAACATGGACTCCTTTCGACAATCGAACACAATTCGAACTCGCTGATTTTTTGTTTCGTCAGGATCAGATGCCAGCAACTCGGATTGATACTTTGCTTAACTTATGGGCATCCTCACAAGACGAAGGCGAACAGCCTCCATTTTCGAGTCATACTCATGTTCACAGCGTTATTGATTCTATCGGCCATGGGGATGTCAAATGGGAGTCATTCACAGTCCGCTATACAGGGGAAGTGCTTGAGGGAGACGTGCCTCCTTGGATGCTTGGCAACTATAATGTATGGTTTCGAAACCCACGCGATCTGATTCGGAACCAGCTTGCCAACCCCGACTTCAAAGGCGAGATTGATTACGCGGCCCTACAGGCTTTCGACGAGAACTCTGAGCGGGTTTGGACAGATTTTATGACAGGAAATTGGGCCTGGCGTCAATCCGTGCATTACTTTTGATAACGAGTAGCTAGGTACTAATTAATGCTTCGTAGAACAAGATCGGGGAGGATCTGAGGACGCATGAGGCAATGTTTGTGCCGGTCATCTTGGGCTCTGACAAGACAACAGTTTCAGTTGCAACGGGGCAAAACGAGTATTATCCCTTATACATTTCTAATGGTAACATTCACAGCACGGTGCGACGTGCACATCGGAATGCAGTAAGCCTTGTCGGCTTCCTTGCCATTCTGAAGAGTGCGTGTTTTGCAGTTTAATGCTCATTCTTTACACTGATTAGCTACTTACAGCTGACTGAGAGTACAGTAACGACGCAGGGTTCCACATATTCCGCCGGCAATTGTATCACTTATCCTTGGCTACTATCCTCAAGCCCCTACGACATGGAATGACAAGTCCCGAGATTACACGCTGCTCGGACGGTCATCTACGACGTGTTATTTACGGCCTAGGTCCCTACATTGCTGATTACCCAGAGCAAGTCATGCTAGCATGCATTGTCTCGGGTTGGTGCCCACGGTATGAAATCACCTCTTGCTTATCATCTAGCTACTAGTAGACTCTAACTGACACTTCTTATTGCAGATGTCGTGCCATTCCTGATGATCTTGATGGCGGTGGAGATCTGCGCTCACATGATCACACTCGACAACTCATGGAGAGCTTCAACGCGAAGACCTTGTGGGACACATATGGTGTCATCGACAACGTATTGGTATGTACACGTCATTACGCAACACAAGACACGCACCTGACATCCAAACTCCAATCTAGCCGTTCACCGCCAACTTTCCTCGTGCCGATATACATGAATTGATATCATTTGACATACTTCACCAGATCATCAAGGGGACTTTTAAGGATCACCTAGTAACGTGAGTTGAGGACTATCTCAAGATCGTGCACAGTGCCAGACATGCTGCAGCAATTATGGCAGATATTGACCGCCGGTAAGCAATATTCAGCTACTATCAACATTATTACAGGTAATAACTATACAGTGGTTCAGCATTGCCGCCGCACCGTCCTTTCCAGGCTTGCGACGCTTTCCTGAAGGCCGAGGATTCAAGCAGTGGACCGAGGACGATTCGAAGGCGCTAATGAAGGTGAGTAACGCGACTGTTGTAGGCGCATATAGCTTGATTAACGGTATACAGGTTTTCCTCCCAGCTATTGTGGGCCATGTCCCACCGCAAATGGTCTGCGCAATCAGCACGTTCATGGATTTTTGTTATCTCGTGCGGCGTTCAGTCCTGAACGAAACAACACTCCGTGAGATGGACGACACACTTCATTGATTTCACATGCATCGCGTCATCTTCCGTGAGACCGATGTCCGCCCGACTGGATTTTCACTCCCCCGTCAACATGCACTTACTCATTATCGGCAACTTGTTCAAGAATTTGGTGCTCCGAATGGACTGTGCTCGTCGATCACTGAATCAAAGCATATCAAAGCTGTCAAGGAACCATGGCGCCGCTCGAATCATTTCAACGCGCTCGGGCAAATGCTGCTCACGAATCAGCGCCTCGATAAGCTGGCCGCCATCTGCGAGGATTTCAAAGCATGCAGCATGCTTAATGGTCCATGTTTGTCCACAGCTACTGAAGCTGTCATCGTCGAGCCTATCATAGTGCCCCCCCTCAATGAAGATGCGGGTGCTGTTGATGGCCCCAAAGTTCAAGCAACGGTCGTCCTGGCATGAAAACGAGGCAAGTCATCTATTCTACTACATCGAGGGTCTATCATACTCATGTAATAACTAGCACGAGGTTACCCCACACGCATGCAAGCGTTGGGGGAAAAAATCGACTGCCTTGAACTACCGCAACTGGTCCGCCGCTTCCTTTATGACCAAATATATCCCAACGCAGTAGCACCCGCATCCGATGTTGACATCTCTCAGTGTCCAGCATTCAACGGCAAGGTTGCCGTTTATCACTCAGCGCAAGCATTGTTCTACTCACCGAGTGACCCGTCGGGGGTCGGCGGGATGCACAGGCACTATATCCGCTCGGTCCCGTCTTGGCGGTGTGGTCCACCACGCCGCGATTGCATTTTTGCAGAGAAGGACGCTGCGTTGCCGGGGATGCGTGGGTTGCATGCCGTGCAAGTCTTCCTTTTGTTTTCTTTTACTTTTCGGAGCACATATTACCCATGTGCGTTGGTGGACTGGTTCGTGCCGAAGGGTGATCAGGTTTGTGATCAAACGGGGATGTGGATAGTGAGGCCAGACACGGATCACGCAGGCAGGCGAGTTAGGTCGATAATCCACTTGGATTCAGTTATGCGCGGGGCGCATTTACTTGGTGTATATGGCAACCAATTTATTCCTCGCGATTTCAAGCATACATACACGTTGTTCGCTTTCACTGCTTACTACATTAATAAGTTCTCCGACCACAATGTAAATGAGATTGCTTTCTAAAGTGGACTTCTCGACTTATGGAAAACTCAGATGTCTTGCCAGAAGTCCGGGAACTTGTAGAAGTCCAATATACTTGTGGTGGGCTTTCACGGACTTGGCAAGTCCCCAGCTGATGTCAAAGTCAATAAGTTCGTAAAAGGCATCAGAAGTTATGTAAGTAAATATGCCCTTTTCCTGATGCAGTGTATGCGTGGTCCAATCCTTTGCCAACCGGATGACGCAACTTGATTAGCACCATTGAAGATCACACAGAGTTTTGTGGACTGTGATCCGTACATGAACGAATTAAGCGAATATAGAATGGTACCTACCATGCAATCTTTCATGCCCTGCAAACTAGCCTGTTTTCGAACGATCCACAAAAATGTCTTCATGCGCGAATTCTCGTGGTCCAACAGTTGTGATGGGCAGTAAGATGACCTCATCATATTGAGCATAATTGATGAATTGATGAATGAACAGTTTCTGTAGAAGGGACAAGCTTCAGAACTACATAACTTAGCGGAAGAAAATGAGCGGTATGCAATTTGCAAGTTGCAGGAAACTTTGAAATGCTGAGGGGTGCCGGTGAGCCGCGGAGTAAATATGTTCGAGCGGAGCTACAACATAATATACATTTGTGGTTCAGAACTGCAGTCTTTACACGGCATTTCAGATGACTCTAGGCATTCCAATCATCGAAGCCTCGCATGCAATCAAAGGATGTAGGATGCAGAGGCGAATGAATGTACACGAATAATCATACATTGGCGCCATCGGAGTTCTACACAGTCTCTACTAAGTAGTAAGTACAGTCACAAGCTTACTACACGTCGGCAAGGCAAGAGGGAATCACGATATCACCCAGCCTAGCTATACAGCTTGACCTACTACACACTCTTCGCAAGTAGTCCCATCTACATCTATCACCCAAGAATCCCTGAAATGCCTCGTCGAATGGCGTGGAAATTCAACTACGGGAGAGTCTGCGTCGGAACCGTTGAGCGTGGATGTAGGTGGGACTGCGGCTACGATGGGGCTGTCCATCGCAGTGATGAGCGAGTGATTGATGGCACGATGATGGTTCAAATTTCTAGTATCTACATCGGCTAATTTTGGCTTATAGATGTCAAAGATGGGTTGTAAATCAGGGTTTTCATCTTCATATTGGAAATCGGTGAATACGTGCCTTGGATTCACTGGGAGTAGTGAATGACACCTGCGAGTCCAGCACGATTTCTGTAGTCTGCTCAGCGCCCGTCTGCGGCGCTATTCTGAGCGTACTGGTGTCGACTATTTGATTCTCAAAGTTTGCGCGCAGAGACTTGCGGCCGTTGAGCCTATGAAGCGTCGGTCCAGTTAGCATACGCTGGCAAACTTTGAAAAATGTAGCGCGCATCGTGCATCTCGACGCTCACATACATAGCGAGCATTGAATTTGTGTAGACTGAGTAATTATTCATGGCAATAAGGAAGGGAATAGAATGTGCAAGGAGGACTAGGGCGTACGCTTTCCAAGAACGAGATGGAACCCAAGGAACACGAGGGTATCAGTCATTGTTACCCACTACGATGTCTCAGATATTCAATGATTCTTGTACTGAGGCGAGGGTACATGACGTACGGTCAGCAACTGCAGAAGCTCAAAGACCCTGTAGAGACATCAGATCTGATATGAAAGAAAGAACAACCTGTCAGTGCTTACCCTGTCAAGAGCGCCGTGTTCACTGACCACAAGATGAGACGGTTGATCAGAGAATTAGTCCTGAAAATGATGTTCGTTGAGGATTAGATTAGTGTGTTAATACGTGAGCAAGGGCGGAAAGACAATAACAGAGGGTAAACATACTTGCGGAAACCAGTCCGATTCCTGTTCAAATAGTAGACGAGTGGCCCGGCTGTTGAAACCGAAGTAAGTGAACAGGATGGAGAGTAACAGGAGTATACGTACTGATCATTACATCTGCAGCCACTGCCGCTGCCATCTGAACACTCAGCGGAGCCTGAAGGTCAGAAATTGAGCCTATCTTATGAAAGGTGGATCGGAACATCGTGGCCTACCATAAATGTCGGAAGACGGTCAAATCGCATAACGACAAACCTAGTAATCATGATCTACGTGACGGACCTGCATATTTGAGTGTAATTTACTCACGTCAGTGCACACATTGCTATCAGAAAAAGTATGTGAGTTCGCTGAATTACAAGACGCAGAAAGAGGTATAACCTGACCTAGGCCAAGACCTTCCAGAGTGACCGGTGAATATTGGTCAACTACGCTTGAACGAGCGACTTGCAAGGAGTCATACTCACCAACTTGGGCCAAGGACAAAATAATCTAAGGACAATGACAACATTCCTATCATCCCACGCACGAGTGAGTTCGATGAAAACGTACAATCAAGACGACGAGAACCTTGTTCTTCTCGCTTACTGGGAGGGACACGGTCAGAATTTGATGGCAAGCGATGCAAAACAATCGAAGCTGACAATGCCATAGTCGAACAGTGAAAAATCTATGACAGAAAATTGAATAAAGCTCAAAAAAAGTAGTAGGTATACCTACGATCGCACGATGAAGGTGATCACAACCTGAATATTTATCAATCTTGATGGTTCGGCCACTGTAAATAACAATTATGAATGCTCACCGAGACGCCAATTTCTAGCTGTTAAAATGCACGGAATAAGTCAATGTATAAGCACATAGAATCCAAGTGCTAACGTTAAGACTCCTGGGAGATTATGAGTATCATAGAAAAATCATGAAGCTGCGCCACGCACCATATGGACACCTCCAGCACATCGGCCTGGTTGAAATGGGAGACAAGAAAATAATAGAGAGCGTGGCTGATAAGAAAGAGCTGCAGGGCATCAAGCACCCTGAGTATACACTGTCAAGACTTCATACCATGGAGTGATGGTGTCTACTGGGGCATACCACAACAATGAGACCTTTCGAAGGAATTCGTTAGAAAGACTCTTCTTTCGAACTGCAAAAACATACACACTAAGAATTTTAAGCCAAATCGATCGTGGCTGTCGTGGTTGAAAAATCGATACGTTTGAAAGGTCATGATGCCGAATAATCTAAAAGATACGAACATACCGTCAGTCGATTCATCTTTGGTTCTGGAACCCTGGATATGTGACAGTACATTGCGTCGAATATCATGCCCACGAACGTGACCCCCATCGTATCATCCAAGTCCAGCGTCGTGTTAGCCATCAGCAAAATTTGGATTCAAAATAGACAAAACCGAAGTCTGAGGAGGGTGCAAAACTGAAAGCCACGATGCGAGGGTGTCCCGCAGGACCAACAAGGGTCACACAGCCATAAGAATGTCCGATGCGAGAGTCCGATGGGAAGTTCAATTTGAACAGGCTGAACGAAGCCCCAGAAGAATAAAGCATATCAATGGAATTAGCTCTGATAAGAACGTAGCATATGCGCCGTAATTCCCAAAATTCATGTGTGGGCCAAATTCATATCGGTTTAGCGCCCAGGCTTGAGAAAAATGTCACGCCTATATTACGAACCATTATGAAGCAAGAGAAGGCCGGAAGAATTGAGCTATAATTGATGCACGGAGTAAAGCTGGGAGATCGTCACTGTCCATGACAACACGTTAAGGGTACGTGTTGAATCCACGCTGAAACCGAGGGAATATGTCCTCTCGCGATGGGAAAGCAGTTCCCAGCCAGTGAAATTGGGAGGACCACTTAGGTAGATGCGCATGGTGAGGTGGGCTTGAAGAGCATCTGACTTCGTCACGGATTGATAAGACTTCGAGAAAGAGATACGTGAATTACCTCGGAGGAATGGACGGAATGGGTAACTTTGAGGAACGAGCCAAAAAAAAAACTGCCACAACGTCTACGCACCGAGCTCAAGCATATAATCGATTGGCTACATTTCGACACAAATGACGTGTTTACCTCCCTTGAGCTCCAGGCTTCGATGTTCATCAGCTGTTACACTCCTCTCGTCCACCATCGTATGGCCGTTTACAGGCAACTTAACGACACCTTGAGTTCCTGCAGGAACATCGATCGAGAGCGTGAACATCTTCGCGGACGATGTCCATTTCGCGCCGAACCACCCCATAGGCGTCTCATACCCTCCCTCTGCCGCACTCAGTCCGCTCAGATGGGGCGCGATGGACCACATGCTACCCTGAGGTGCGGTGACTATCAATCCGAGAACATAAAAGGACAGCGCGTTCGTCGGTCCCGTACTCCATCCATGGGAATGACTGGTGTACGCTGCATCGTAGCTGTAACCCTGATATGAACGGTACCTGGGTCATTAGGTCAGAACAAATCCAGAGAGTGGGTACGACAAGATACAACGCTCACAGAAGAGAGCCGTTTCCCGTGTACCCTTCGAGAAGGGTGGATTGCACGCTCAAATTGGTGTAGAGCATGTAGCCCCATTCGCGCCTGAGAAGATCCATAGCACGCGCATCGTTTCCTGACTGGAAGTGTGCCGATAGCTGAATATAGACAACCCGGTCACGAGATTTCATACTCCTAACAGAAATGGGCGCGCTCACCTCCAGGCTGCCGATGAATGGAGAGATATTGTCAGGCAACTCAGGTGCCACAGCACCGATGTCGTTCCAGTTTTTCTCAAGGCCCGCACTGATGGATGCTGCTTGGTCCTCCGACGTAGTCAGATTATACAAAATGGCCATGGAGTTCGCGTCCTGAGGGCAGAGAGTGGTTGATATGTTATCGCGATACATTCCCAGCTCTGGCATCCAGAACACTTCATTGTATATTGTCTTCAGAGCAGATGCGTTCCGTGACCAGCCCGCTGACAGATCAGTCTCGTTCAGATAACCAGCTAGTTCTGCGCTGGTAATCAGAACCTGAAAAGAAAATGAGCAATTAAGCCATGGCATCGACGAAAATGAAACTTGCCCTATAAAGGAGTGCGTTACCCTCCGCATTGTGACCGCCTCCTCCTTGCCTCCCCCAGTCCCTCAAACCTGTGACGTTCATCAATCCCGAGTTGTCAACCTTGTTCTCCAAGAATGCAACAGCCTTCGTATAATTGACCCAGACAGTCTGAAGCCAATCGACATCGCCGCTGTATAGGAAATAATTGTGCAACCCTATCAGTGTCCAGGCATGGTACGTATCGCTCCCTTGTTGACTGAGGGGCGGGCCGGACTCGGGAAGTGCTCCGGTGGTGGGATTCTGTGCGACAAACATTGTCGACAGAGCGTTTTTGGTGGGAAGCAGGTCATTCGTGGATACAAATTGCGTGGGGACAGAAACACCCATGTCGCCTAATTTGATGATGTTCAGGAAAAATTGTTGAACAGAGAAGCGCAAATATCTCACCAGGCCAGACCGCGCTACTCGTACAAAGTCGATTTAAAAGGGTCATATATATCTTCTCGAGTTACTTACCGGTCTCGTTTTGCACCGTCCACAATGATTGGGCCGGCAACGCCCAAAGTTGCGTTATTCTGCCAACCTGGTCCGCTCGCATATTGAGAGTTGAAAATAATGAAAGCCAAGAGCTTACCCGGTGATTTTACGACAGGTACCTGTCGCCCTGTATGCAGTGGGACGGTGTTCGTTTGCACGGTATATGCCCCAGAGTACCATATTTTAGTCAAGAAGTTCTGATCACGGAAAGCAGGGTCCATTGCATAGAAGTACCCAGAGTATTTTCTGAGATTGTCGAAGTGAGGCATAAACGAGAGAGAACATGAGACGTTAGAGATGGTGACAGGATCATTCGAGTTGAGGACGATGGTTAGAAACCGGAACCCTCCTCGAAGTCTTGCAGCCGGCTGCACCCAGTAACCACTTGGTAAAGGTGATGGAACGTGCAAGACGCCGTCATAGGACATATTAGGTGATGAATTTGTGGAGTCATCTGATGTCAAGGGGCTGATGAAGGAGGGCGATTCCGTGAAGGACAAGGCGATAGAAGAAGTAGACGAGACATCTTCAAAGTTCAACGATATAAGGCCGCCAACCTACGCATGTCAAATTCGAATGAAACAGTGCTCCAAAAGGTGCCGCAGCAACTTACCTCCTTACCGAAATCGAGAGCTACCCATGACCCGTTCACCGCCAAGGTCGCAGAACCTTGGTTGGCGACAAGATTGTTCGCGGCCTGAACAGACCCTTCAACGTAACGAACGACGGCAGGATATACGGTCCTAGATGTCGGAGCGAAATTAAACTCGTCCCAAGGTCCGTGAGGTGCAGAGCTTCGGACAACGGTCGATAACGCGAGGAGATTCACAGCTAGCGACAGCATTCTGCCCTATAGTCGCCACGAAGCTCATAGTATCACAACTTTTATGGAGCGGCGAGCTGACATTCTCCTTAAAAACCTTTTCGACGTGACTAGATCTAAAGACTTCAGGAAGGTCAGCAGGCAATATCACGCGATTGAGTGGGACGGTCCGTATAGCAAACTACGTGACCCCGTTGAATGAACATAGCGGCCCGGACAAGGGGGTACAGGATGAGCGGGGATAGAAGAGTGGGAAGAGACGATATACGATTGTGGGGAGACGATATACGAGGGGGGGGCAGACGACACAACTGGATAGACGAGCGAGCGGGGATAGACGAGGGAAGATAGACGAACGATGAGCATAGACGAGTGGGGAGGGGAATAAAAGTACACGGTGAAGTTACGAGTGTCCGAACAACGAGAAGCTACAGTAAAGACGCGTCGACGCCTGCATAAATCTACCAGATACCGCTCGAAGGTGGCGAGCGTGTCCGACAGTCCAGCGAACCATGTCAAGTCGTATGGAACCTGGGCGTCAAGGCCGTCAGTTCCGCGAAAGGAGAGTAAAGAAACGAGACGAACCTAAACGACGAGTCACTAATCCAAGGCCAAGACGTCAAGGTCGTTAGTTGTAAGTACGAGAAGACGAGACGGAAGATAAAAATGAACATAAACAGCAATCCTCGTTGATGTCGAGATGCCTAGGCGACGACGCCGAGGTGGGCGTTGGGGAACCCGCTGGCCTGGATACGCTTGAGGAGCCACCAGAACGGCGTGGCGTAGGTCATGTCGGAGGTCTTGGTCTTACCAGAACCGCCAGTAAGCATGCCACCGATACGGCCACAGATGTCGGCGATGATTGAGCCCGAATCACCAGGTTCCGAAAAGACGTCCGACTTGCTGCCGTAGTTGATTATCCCCCACTCCATCGAGGTTCGGTAGACAGACATGTCACTAAAGTAGTCGCGAACGATGGAGAAGACGCCATTCGCGCGGCCGAGGGTGGTGCCAGTGGCATTGCCCGTCTTGGCGACCAACAAGCACGGCTCGCTGTCCGAGCCCCACATGTCGGGGGCACGCATCAAGTCGTCAGTGATGACGCCCTTAAGTGGAAGTAGACGATCTTCGGGATATTCGAACTCCCAGTTAGCATCTCCACGGGGGAAACACTTAAGCGTGAACTCGCTGGGCTTCATCTTCGTTCCTAGATATAAACAACATTTAGGTTAGTAGACGGTCTTTGTTGGACAGTCAAAATGCACCGAGATCCATTTTATTGCCCTGGAAACCATCACCGAGCTTGGTCCGGTCGACCATGAAAACCCCCCAATCCTCCGTGAAATGTTGCTCACTGACGCCGAAACCGATGGGTGGGGAGCGGAGGACGTGGCCAATAACACGGTTGTCGATTTTCTTCCACTTCTTGTTGACCTGATCGAGCAATCCTTCAAGTTTCTCCATTGCCTTCTCCACCTCGTCCAGCAACCCCTCAGTCTTAATCCGACTCGCCTCAGCCTCCGCAGCGTCGGCAGCGTCGTTGCCCTTCTCCGTCTCCTTGTACCCTTCAATCTGCTTCCTCCAGTACTTGGCCGAGATTCCGTGTCCTCCAATCACGAGTTTGATCGAATCGACGACGTCGGCGTAGGCTCTCTTGCCGAGCAGGAGGACGTCTTTAGCAGGCGCACTGGGGTGGTGAGAGTAGTCGAGATTGCCTTCCTGGGATCCGATGAGGACGTGACGGCACGAAAGGCCCAAGAGCCTATCGCTGCTGCCACCTTCAGCGAGGTAGATGGCCATGGTTCCCTGAGAGTTGGGCCTGGCCCTGGTGGAGATGCGGAGGCCGAGGGCAGGAGTGAGGGGACTAACGACGTCGACGAGTGGGTTCAGGTCATTGACGGGTTTGAGAAGCCGAGGACCGACTTCACGCGTGTGAATGGACTCGCGGAAGTCCACGTCGACGTCGGTGATCTGATACTTCTGAAGAAGGGCTAGGACGCTCTGAGCCGCGTAGTGGGCAGCCGTAGCGGTGGTAGACTCGGGGAAGACGCCAATCCAAATCGTGACGGGACTGAGAACCGGTTTCTTAGCCTTGACCGTTTCTTCATCCTCGCCCTCTTCTTCATCCTCGGGCGCTTCGTCGACCTCGACGTTCTTGAAACGAACGATGTCTATCGTCGTAAAGCGAATCTAGAAATCCCACTTAGCAAACTCTACGATATGATGGATATTAACTAACCTTGTGATCATCCATAATGGAAACAACCTTCCAGGCCAAGTCGTGGTGCCAGACCTTCGTAATCGGATGGTTGAAAACTTCACGCAGCTCCTTCAAACGGCGCTGGGCCTCAAGTCCCCTGGGCAGGGACCATTGCTCCTTGCCTGTGCGGTAAACAAGAGTGGGCTCAGAAGGGAGGCCCGCATAGTACGACTGCACATCATTCAGTCCCTTGATATAGTCTAAGACGGACTAGCCGAACGTGCATTCTCGCCAACTGAGACTGTCCAGCGGACCTGGGCCCAACCAGTATCTCGTCGAGGTTTTACACGATTGGGCCCAACATTTTAGTGAGTTGGTTTGAGACTGTTGGGCCCAGCAAGGTGAAGAATAGCATTAGGGGGTCCTCCATGACTATCTGAGATAGGTGGGCCCAGCAGAATGCAAAATAGCGTGGGGGGTCCTCGGTGACCATCTGAGACGGGTGGGCCCAACAGAATGCAAAATAGCATGGGGGGTTCTCGGTGACCATCTGAGACGATTGGGCCCAGCAAAATGAAAAATAGCGTGGGGGGTCCTCGGCGATGGTCTGAGACAGGTGGGCTCAGCAAAATGCAAAATAGCATAGGGGGTCATCTCAGATAGCTGGGNCCAGCAAAATGAAAATTATTGACAAATGNATTAGTGATNATTAGAGACAGCTGAGCCCAACATCTTGNGAACATGACTTATATTATTGNAGGGCCATCTAAGATGATTGGGCNCAGCATTTTACTCAGNGGGTNATTTCNGCGAGCACATTTTANATAGTTGGCCTTAATATTTCAGCGAGNCTATTTGAGATTATTCAGCCTATCATCNCAATGAGGNGTTNNCTCNGNGAGCATGTTTTAAAATGTTGAACTNAACATTTNNGNGAGACNGCCNAAAACTATTTAGCTTATTATCTTGCNNAGTNACTAAGTNGTATTGTCNGNGATGGCCAACTATTCTNNATGTTTGCACATCAGTAAGAANGATTGCCTCTTTGNNTGGCCTTANTAATAGGAGGGCATGATNCTNCATCCATTTACTTCTNTGATGATACATGACACTTGATAATCNACAACTCACAGCNCATTCCCTNAAGATGTTTATAATTCTCACTAGCAGNANTGCAATCTCTTGCNAGTGAGAGAGATTGCTTNNCCGATGNNNNAG
>SGPL01000056.1:0-94535 GCA_004802705.1 Bondarzewia mesenterica
TGAGATGGATCAGCTCGGTTGGATTTATGCCACTCATTAAGTTCGTTTTGTTTTCTAGGTGATATCGGGATCACAAAACAGGGTCACCTTTGGTTTTCTTGAATTGTTTGTTCTCTTTTATCATGATATTGATTGCTATCCGTCACCTGTGCTGCATATGTCTGTGAAACTAGGTCTCGTACGAATAATGCGAATGATAATGATTCATCCGGAGGACTTGGGACGACCAAGTACTGCAGGTATGTCCAAGGACAGGACAAATCGCTAATCGTACACTTTTGTGCTCAGGACGTTCATGGGTGAAATTTTGAATGAAATATTCAAGACATTTCCATGGCTCATGGATGATACAGGTTCAGTATAAGAAAGGTACAGAGGCGTTGGGTTCTGAGTATGTACTGACCCTGTATGACAGACAGTGATGCGTTCAAAGAACAATGGTAAAAAAATGCAGTATGTACTATAGTGGCCATTTCATCGACGGATAACCTTGTGCTTCTTCCAGTCCACCTTCCGACACGCTGCGGAGCAGTAGAGAACTTTCCTGCACTTGGTACACAACATTAGGCGTGGCTGCCCACCTCCACCGCATGCCTCGCATGCCTCGATCTGAAGGGCCGATAACGAAGGTTCCCGAGAGTTCGACGCGGATGGCGCGGGTTCCCGCTTGCGAATATGGCCTCCAGTGACATCGTCGTGATTTTCGGACTGAACGTCATCAAAGACGCCGCCCACACCGTCCAAATACGACACCGCAAATAGCGGGCTCACTGCGACACGCGTGACGAAAGGCGCAAACGGAGCCCATTCTTTTTTTTCTCCGGAGGGCATCGCCATCCTTCCCACGACCGCAGCTGCAGATGGGGCTCTCGGTGCACTCCACGGACAGAGGAATGTTCCCGGTCTTGAGGTATTCGCAGTCGTCGTCATGCGTCCACGACCATCGGCAGCACTCTACGAGTGATGGAAATAGGTGTTTCCACGCTCGTAACTGTTACAGTTTGCAGCACTTCTTGCTCTTGCAACCTACGGAGCGCGGTTTTCATGCCAGGCTGAATGAGCATAGCGGTATTGGGATGGACGCATGCGTCCAGGACCACAGTATGTAACGAGAGGTCCAATCGCATGTCATCGACGAAAAATAAGGTATGAGGACCGCCCCAAGACGGGTCGATGAGTCCTAACACACTGCTTCGCCTACGGTCTTCGAGACCCGCGTGCATAAAGAACAGCGAGTGCAAGCTCTCCTTTAGATCCGCAAGCGTTTCGTGCACATCCTGTTTGACATTTTGACCGCTGCCTTTTTGGTCACTTTCGCGGTCGGAAAGCATAAGAGCGAGGTAGACTTTGAGCCTTGACATATCTTTTGCTTGAGACAAATCGAGAGCAGGAAGGCGCTTCAGGTAAAGCCTATGAATATTCCAGATTGTGGGCGTCTTCCCTCGAAAGATCATAGGGAAATTGTCACTGAAAATACCTCCGGCAGTACTGAACCCTGACGGGGCCTGGGTAATTGCCTGAATGAGTATTTTCAGCATCCAACAAAAGTACGACAGATGAATGTTGGTCTCACCTCGATGAAATGAGATTTTCAAGCAACTCTAAGCTGATGCAATCTGATGCACTTGGATCTAGTTCGCACCGTGCAGTCATGCATACCCACGTTGCCGACCTCTTGTACCTCCTAGCGTATCGACTGGCTTCAAACTGATCCATGGTCATGTAAGCAGTGGTGATGCGATACAGACGAACAATCCAATTATGTTCCGAGGTCATTAAATATACAAAAGAAGAAAGATGCACGAACTATCGAGTTACAGAGTATACATAGCTAAGCGAAATACTTGTACGCAAGTCCAGTAAGAATTAGCGAGATCGCAATAGAGACCGGGAATGGCGCCAAAATTGACTTGGAGAAGCTCTGATTCCTCTCCGCCTCAATCGCGCCGACGTCCTTGACGTAGTGCTTCGCGAAAACTGGGTACACATAAGATGAGATGCTCTCTAATCAAATGTTCGTACAAGATACGCACGGTCATTCTGCATCCACACAACTTTGTTCAGGGCCTTTAGGACCGCGTGCTTGGTCTTGAGGTCCAGATCTGGGTGGTCTAGTACAGCATCGATGATAATATCCTCGACATAGCCTAAGACAAACATTTAAGAACTTCGATGAGCGCGAAAAGAAACCATAGGTTATCTTACCGAGCAGCAAGCCCATGTGAATGAATTCAACGCGAAGTGGTGACTTTGTCGATTTCTTCCCCGTGTTGAGTTGCTGTTGTACGCCTGTATGGATGAGGCCAACGCGATCTAGGTACTCCCAGGTCTTGATATCATCATAGTCAGCGGTAACGAGCTTCACGAAGTAAGCCTGCCACGCGCCGGATCAGCAACTGATGATCAACGGACTCTGAATGCTAAAAAAAAAAACATCTTACCTGGAGAAAATCTTTACGCATAGCAATCTGTGGATGGTCGAGCGTCAGCTCGGCCAAACTCTTCGCCGTCTCGCCTGTGAACCCTGTATTGCGGGGCAAGAAGGCTGCGCGCGTGATGTCAAACGAAAGGAGTTTGGCATAGACGGCGTCGAGTATCGACGGCAGAAGAGGTGCGATGACGGGTTTGGCCGCATGAAGGACAGCTGCGTCTTCAGGACCAAAGTTGACGAAGTCCTTGAGATACTGGACGCGTTCGGGAAGGGAGTTGAGGGTGACATGCTTCATCGCTGGGGTAGAACTCGAAGGTGCAGACATAATTCGTAGATGCTAGCCCGACTTGGTGGTAGACGCATCACCGTAGTCTCCTACTCACTTTATATCCATCGGAAGAAAGAGAAAAATTATCGGAGAGACGAGGAATAGTAGGAAGGTCATGGCACGACACGAATAAAATCGGCTGACAGGCAGCAGTAGACATGTGGGGAAAATTTGGCCTAGAACTGGAAGAGCGCTGTCGAGGCGCCACGCAGCGGAGTCGGTTGAGAATGATTGACTCGGGCCCTCCCTGTCGGTTTGGACCTTTGAACTTCTCAATTAAGTGATCACCTACTGCTATATATTACGCTGTTCGTGTCCGGGCCAAGAATCCATGTGGTAGGGGTATATCTATCGCAAAAGTATCCATCGAGGTGCCCACTAGCTGGACAATGCCAGAGAAGGCTATTAGTGTGTGGCACCGCCGGTCGATGCCATGATCCGACCCATACAGTAGGGCCGAAGGTCGAGTCAAGGAAAATTGCGTTTCAGTATTGGCAAGTCCTTCATTTGTCCGGGCTGGACGAGGCTCGCATCGTCGCTGGCTTCCGACTCCTGCCGGCTGAGTGATCGGGCATACCGGACTTAAGCTTAAGCGCTTGGCCAAGCATAGGCGATCCATTTTGCTGGGCCGATGCCCTCGAGTTCAAGATTCCATTGATTGGTCGAACACG
The DNA here is from genome assembly GCA_004802705.1 of Bondarzewia mesenterica. Lineage (NCBI taxonomy): Eukaryota > Fungi > Basidiomycota > Agaricomycetes > Russulales > Bondarzewiaceae > Bondarzewia > Bondarzewia mesenterica. Next base: position 3,431 of record SGPL01000056.1, read on the forward strand.
TTGTCAAACATAAGAACACGCTATAGTGCAGAACAACATACGAACGATGCCATAAGATGCTATGAGGAAGCGGAAAAGAAAAAAAGATGGAACGAATGCAGTAACCGAGAGCCGATCCAAACATTGCTGATCAGGAAGATGAAGGAAAATAGGAAGGAAGGGGATAGAGGGACAAAGATGAGAAAACACGCGGAGAGAACGTAGTAGAACAATCGGATGCTACACGCGGTACGGTCTCATGCAGGCGGTCGAAAGCCATAGTGATGATGCATGTCCAAAGCGGGGTATAGAAAACACAACAAAATTAGCACGAGCACGTACTGGTACACATGACTGCATCTGAATCAAGTCGAAGTGCGCTCCCTCTCACCACCTTCCTCTTCCCCCCACGACCCCATTTTCAGGAATCGCGCCAACACTTCTTCCGACCCCTTCTTGAAGATATCCACACCGCGCGCGGGATCCCAGACTCGCGCGGCAGTCTTACGGACTGGAGTGTTCAACGTGTCCATCGGAGAAGTAGGAGGTCCTGCGCTCGACGGAGAGGAAGACGCCGCATCGCTCGACAGCGTTCTCGCCACCGGAGACATACGATCAAAATGTGTGCGTAGCGGAGGAGCTTGCTTGAAAGCACCAGCGACGTTGGACGATGAAGTCTTAGGCGAGCTTTTAGGTGACGAATACATGCGCGGGCTACGCAGGCCCGTCGGTGACTCCAATGGCGACAACTTGTTGGTAACACCCAAGCCAGGTCCGACCAAATGCGCCTGCGAAAACCCGCCAACTGCTGCGGGCCCGGGGACAGGACCGTCAAAACCAGGAACAGCAGCCCACTCGCGGTTGTCAGGAGGCGACGTGGTCCCCCGTACGCGTGTGCCCGCATCAATCCTGCCTTTCTTGCCTTTCGCCAGCCGGTCAGCAACCGATGGGTCTGGTAGGATAGCAACCTGAACACCTTGGTCCCGCGTCTCTTTCGGAATCGTCTGTACACCCACCATCCGGTACTCCTTTTTCTTACCTTTTAATGCATGCGGCTGGGAGGCCGAGCCAGATCGCGACCGTCGCTTCCGATCCTCCTGTCGCTCATCCTCATCTTCGGTATCCTCGTCATCGCCTTCCACGCTGCTCTCTCCCGACTCATCCCACTGAGTTTTAAATAAATTGTTCTCCTGCTTGCGAGACTCGGCCAAGTCAAATGCGGGGGCAAGAGCCACAGGCGCACGAGCCGGCCGTACCAACTTCGAGGCATACCTCTGTATGCTAGGAACAGAATCCCAAGCATTCGAAAAAGCGAAGTTCGTTGGCAGTCCCATGCGAGGCGAAGGTGTCTGCTGTAAGGGCGACAAGAGTTGCTGGGGACTAGTCAAAGGAGAAGGGCTCGAAGCAATGAATGTTCCCGGTGGAGGGGCATCTGTGGAGGGGAATACTCGAGCGGGAGTATGGCGAGGTCTCTCCTCCCAAGGAAAGACAGATTTGACCTTTGTGCGATCAGGGCTGGGAGCAACATCAGATTGCTCACCAAGGACATTGATATAATGCCCCTCGCGCAGAAGCCGCTGCGGGATTTGTCCGGGCGGCGGCAAGGCAAACAGGGCACTTGAAGGAGGTGTCGGCGAATGGAGAAGGTCATATGCAGGCGTCCCGAAAGGATCCATAGACCGGTCCCAAGCATTCGGAAAATATGTATCGGTGGGGAAATTCGAGACGGGTGCCTCCTTAGGTGGTGGTTCAATTGCAGGATTCCACGCCACCATAGGAGGAGACGATGGACGCGGAGGTTCTTGGGGCGGCGGTGGAGGTTCATGGTGCTCCTCATGGCGCCACTGTGACTGGAGATACAACGGCGATTCCAAATGCTGGCGAATGGGCGGTGGCTGCTCGCCGAGATGATGGCCTTGCGAGGAGTCTTCTCGCAATGTGACATCTTCGTCCTGCGCCTGTCCGGTCGGAGCTTGCGTCTCGGACTCTGTCCTCGTTTCAGAATCCCTTGGTGTGAGTTGATGAGAAGGACTTGGCAACGGGCTACCCGAAATCCCAGTCGGATAATGAAAATGTACACCTTGAACATAATGTTGAACAGGTTCGGTAGGCGGCCGATGGATGATATGCTGTGCGTGCCCTTTTGCAAGCGGGATCTCAGGAGATGATTTTGTTGCATCCGTCGGGGCATGGTCTGGTTGATATGGATGCCAGGGTGATGCCGGTTGAATTTGTGCTGGTATATGCATGCCGGGAGCCTGCGGAGGCGAGGGCGTTTCAGGACTCGAAGGGGGCAGGGAACGGGGGTAGGGATGAGGGACTGGCGGTAACTCATCCGGTCCCGGAGTTGGCAATGTATGCAATTCACCGAGACCAGGAGTCGAAGGACCTGTCTTGAAATAGCTCTGCGTTGCCTGAGGAGTCTTGTCACCATCTCCTGCGGCCGCTTCAGAGACAGCTTCAGACTCGATCTTCGGTTCAGGGAGTGGACGCATCAAGTCGAACCGCCCCTCCAATGGCAGACGCATATATCGACCTTCCCCCGGCAGCGTTTGTGCGTGTCCAACAGGACCAGCAAAGCCCTCAATTGCAATTTTGCGTAGATCCTCCAGACCTAAAACAGAGCCCGTGGTCAAGGTTCGTGATACTTCTGCGCCCAACCCGCCCTGCTTTTCCCAAGCAGGCTCGTATCGCTGCAGAGCATGATCGGTTGCGGGAACCGTGGCGGTGGAGCGGTAGTGTTTATCGTAGACGGCATACCAGCGATCGACCAGTGCAGAGTAATCGTATGCTTGCAGAGGCCCTGAAGCGGCTTGCTGCGCGTCACTCGAACCGGGTGCACGCCAAGGAATAGAATCCCACGGTTTGTTGGATCCAATGAAGTGGATAGCAGATATCTGGGATCCGAAACGTTCATAGGCAGGCGCGTACCTAAGAAAGTTTTTTCAGCAAAAGTATGTCCACGTTTATCACAAAACTTACGTATACGCGGCAGTCGGCGTCGTGTTGTATGTGAAGCTGAGCCTATACCAATCGCTGCCTCGCCACTCATTCAATAGGCCCTGGTCACCTCCATCCCAGCTACCTTTGGATTTCGATAAATCCATCAAATCGTTGAATTTTGCTTCCCCCGGGGTCAATACCATCAACCCCGTGTTAAATATGTCCGGCCAACCCACATCTGGCACAGCTGCGAATTCGTGAGGAAAAGAAAAAAAGATGAGAGAGTGGACGGGTCGGGAGGATGTCGGCATCAAGAAATACAATCTTCGAATACTGAGTAAGGCGGAATACGTGCAACTTGGTGAGGACGGAGTGCAAATCGGGACGTCCTGGGGTAGGTAGTCAGGGGTCAAAACGTAAGCGATAAACTCCAAACAAGCGTCATAGCACGCATGGAAGAGTGGAGATGAGGCTTTCGCAGTGGAGTTTGGAGAGGGCGAAGGGGAAATATCCTTGCCTATGCAAGGCCCACAAAAGGTCATGTGTTATGCTCGGTCTGATAAGTCTCCATATGCGCCGGATCAACCCCGACTCATACAGTCTTGTACTGTACATATCATAGCAATAGGCGCAGACAGACACAGAGGATGCTTCCCCATCCCCCATTGTCCACTAGCTCATGACAGATTACTCACCTAACAGCTGTAGACCACGAGCGTTATTCTCCTCGATGATCTCTACACCAACAACAACATTAAAAGCTCTCCTCAAGAGCTTGATACTTGATACGTCGACGGTCTCTGGGGTGACCAAGCATACTGTCTGAAAGTCAACCTCTGGCGGAATAGGTGGAGATGCGTGAAGATCTCTTAGAGCCGCTACAAGGGTGAGTGCGCCAGGGAGATAAGAATCGGAAGTCAATAGAGTTACAAAGGCATAAGGAGTGGCCATGGACAAAAGCCCACACGAAAACTGCAGTAGCGCGTTGAAGGACGCAAACCAGTGGAGGATTGAATCTGAGAGTCGCGTCCGATATGCTGACCGTGTTTCCCCATGGGCCGGTTAAAAGCTTACGGAAAAAATCAATATACGTAAATAACTAAATGCGTCGCGGCCGCCGGACATCTGGCCCTTAGGTGATCTAGATCCTAAGCACTAGTGTTGCTCTTGCGAACCTTTGCGAACGTGCTCTCAGTACTGTACTTGGGAGGACGCGGCGGCCACACATCAATCTCCAAGCACCGTTGACTGTTTCATGCACGGACCACTTGGAAAATAGCGACGTCGGCCGATAGAGCGTCAAAAGCCTCGGACCATACCCACACACTTTACGTTTCAAAAGACGGGCCCATCTCGAGCAAGAAATCCTGCGTCCAATCTCTGGCCGGCAAAGGCCAATCACAGAAGATCAAGAATGCTGTCAGCGCTATCATGTCAGCATCGGAACCGGGATTTCGACGATGGCGCTGGACACGACGTTGGTCCGCGTTCAGACTGAAATTCTCGATAATTTCATAGGTAACTTGCTTAGCTCAAATCAAATTACCATTAATAGCAGGATTCGAGATATGATACTGATTGACAGAAAGTAGTTTCAAAAACAAAACAAAACATAAAGCACTTGTATGAACTCGAAGGGGCAAGTGACGTACTTTGTTACCAGCCAATGAGGAGAGGTCGACCTTTGGCGGTAACTGCACGCAAACACTGTTCGACTCCCGAGTGAGCACTCATGCCGTCGACGTCCGTGCACCGACACTCCATCTAACAACACTTCACCATGGCCTTCCGCTTGGCCCCTCTGCCCCGCAGCCTCAGTCTGTCTCTTCTGCCCCCTCCAAATATTGTCCGCGTACGGTATGCTTCCCGTTGGATCCATGATCGTTCTTTCTCGACATTCTTTACTCGCGCTCCTCCGTACTCCCGCATCTCTCTCAGACGATCCACCCTATGGCTTGTCCCAATAGCCGTAGGTCTAGGTCTTTTCATCTTGCCTACACCGCGATCTCTACTGCCAGAAGCCCTCGCCTCTCCCACTCTGATCCCATGCTCCAAACAACCGCCGTCCCCACAGCCTTTTATTCTGTCACCTGCAGAGCACAATTTGCCAATCATCGAACGAATAGCATACATATTGCGAGATAACATCTGGGAGCCCATACTTACCGCCCGACGCTTCGTCCATTTATTCTTTCTATTTATCCCGGTCATCCTTTCGTCTCCTATGCTTCTTGTTGGATCTCCAGAGAAGAGGTTTCTGGGGGACAGATGGGGTGCCGTGTGGTGGTATGATTATCTAGTCGCTCAAATGGAACGTGCGGGTCCGACGTTCATCAAGGTGAGTCAAACGCATGGTTTCTCATGGCCAGTCATCTGTACTCACCGCATTGGACAATAGTTGGCACAATGGGCAGCATCGCGTGCAGACTTGTTTCCTACATTACTATGCCAACGGCTTGGTAAACTGCACTCCCGTAGTAAACCCCATCCCTTCAAGCATACGAAACAAGTCATCGAACGCGTTTTCCAACGGCCATTTGAGGAGGTATTTGAAGAGTTTGATGAGACGCCGATAGGTACAGGAGCAATAGCTCAGGTGCATATATACATTGCACTTAACCATCTTGTATGCATCTGACGCCAAAAAAAAAACAGGTATACCGAGCGACACTTAAACAAGACCTCCTCCCCCCTTCTTACTTCGATCCTAAACGAGCACCCAAAACCGGTCCAGGAGCTATAGCACCTGCAATAATACCTGAGTCCACTCCGTCCGTACCTACCGCTGCCGTCGCAATCAAAGTGCTTCACCCTCGGGTTACCAAACTTATCGCACGCGACCTCTCTATCATGTCTATCTTCGCGCATATCATCACACTTTTTCCCGGCATGCAATGGGTATCCCTCCCTGAGGAGGTTGATGTATTTGGTCGCATGATGTACGAGCAGCTCGACCTGAGGCACGAAGCGGAAAACCTTGTTACATTTGAGCATAATTTCTTGACGAGGAAGGAGCCGATTACGTTCCCGAGACCGCTGCGTAGTTGGTCTACGCAGGATCTCTTGGTTGAGGAATACCAGAAGGCTTTACCTTTGGAATCTTTTCTCAAGAACGGAGGGGGACCTTATGATGACCAGCTTGCGGAGTTGGGTCTAGACGCGTTTCTGGTATGCGTGTTTCCCTGTTAACACTCACTGAGTCTGTTCGTGGCTTACGGTCTCGCAGAATATGTTGCTCTTGGACAACTTCGTCCACTCAGACCTTCATCCCGGAAATATCATGGTCAAATTTACGAAACCATCCACTTCTGCCGTTGACTTGCTCAGACACCTCTGGAACTCTTTCATCACTGGCGGAAAACCGATAGCAATGCCAGACCCCACACCCAGCATCACGGACGACATCGTCTCTCGACTGAGTAGTCTATCCTTGTCCCCACAGGGCTGGCAGCAGGCGCTTCAAGAACTCAACGATGAAGGCTACTTACCAGAGCTGGTTTTTATCGACGCCGGTCTCGTCACTACACTGGACGCGGACAGCCGGAAAAACTTCCTGGACCTCTTCCGCGCTGTCGCCGAGTTTGATGGGTACCGCACGGGTCAATTGATGGTCGAGCGATGCCGCACGCCTGAACTCGCGATTGACACCGAGACGTTCGCGCTCAAGATGCAACACATTGTCTTGAACGTCAAGCGCAAGACCTTCTCTCTCGGCCAGATCAAGATTTCTGATATCCTGACCGACGTGCTGAAGGCCGTGAGGCAACATCACGTCAAGATGGAGGGTGACTTCATCAATACGGTGATCTCGATATTGCTGTTGGAGGGCATCGGGAGGCAGCTGGATCCGGGACTTGATCTGTTCAAGAGTGCATTGCCGATGTTGAGGCAGTTGGGGAGGCAGATGACGGCGCAGGAGAGTATGAGGCATCTGCCATCGGGAAATTTCGGGGCCCTCCTGAAGGTGCGTCGGTTTGTTTCTTCTGATGCGCTGAGTTGTGCTGATGTGGCGTGAAGGTCTGGGTATGGCTCGAGGCGCGTGAGTTAGCGTCTGCAGCGTTTGTGAACGCGGATGATCTCATCCGTTACGATTGGTGAGAACCTATTATGAAGTGACCATTATTTCTGGCTGATTCTTTTTTTTTGTACGTAGGCTCGTTCCCAGCATATAAAAAAGATTACGGAACACATTCCGATTCTTACGAGGGCTTTAGAAGATGTCACTTCAGAGGGGACGGACTTTGATTGAGGCTATATCGCTTCACTCTATAATGATACATCTGTCCGTCTTGACAACATACATACATAGAATAGACATCCTGCACATGAAGAAAGCATGGTCGCCAGCGGATGGTGAGCAATTACAATAACCATTGGCGCTGGGTCCACTGTCGCAGACTTGGGATCCGGTGAATCAAAGAACTTGCACGGTGACCGGTTTGTTCGCCGAAGTTGCCGATGGGGGATCTCCTAGATGACATCATCTTTCTCGCCTGCAGAGTAACACCCACCATGGGTCGCTCAGATATACCCTCTATCATCTTGCAACATCTACAGAAGTTAGAGCCAGGCAACCAGTTTACGGGTAGCCTGCCTCGCGTTGATTCATCGTCAGGGAATCGGTACTTCGCCAAAGTCGGCTCCGCCGGAGAGAAAGAGCAGTATGTAGGCGAGGCGGAATCTCTCAAGGCCATGAGTGCTGCTGCACCGGGATTAGTACCCGATGTCCTCGCGTCTGGCGTGGTAGATGACTCCGGACAAGAGTCTGCAAATGGCGAGGGGCGGCCATACTTCATATCGGAATACAAGGATCTCACGATATTGACGGATAGATCGGGAGAGGTGCTCGGGAGGAGGTTGGCGACGGAGATGCATCAGTACAAGAGCACGAATGGATTTGGATTCCATGTCCCTACGTTTTGCGGACCAACAAGGTTGAGGAACGGGTGGTATGAGACGTGGGAGAAGTGCTTTGATGTCATGATAGGGGATTTGTTGAATACTTTACAGGCGAGGGGGAAGTATGCAGAGATATGCCGGAAGGGAGAGGAAATAAGGAAAAGGTGTGTACCTAGAATTCTTGGACCGATTTCTTGAATGGTATGATATGTTGATTGAGGGTGGTACCTGCCTTGCTGGGTCCTCTCGATATCGACCCGGTGCTTTTGCATGGGGATCTATGGGTGAGTCTGAAACAAGTTCTTCCTCACAACCAAGCTGACATATGCAAAAATAGAGCGGTAATACAGGAACCGACAGAAAGACCGGCGAACCCGTAATCTATGATCCTTCATCATTATATGGCCACAATGAAGCAGAGTAAGCACAGACACGGCAAAAGATGATCTGAGACTCACCTAAGTCGTTTGATCGTAGCCTCGCAATCGGTCGTATCTTCGGTGGTATACCGAGATCGTTTTTCACGACCTACGAAAAGTATTTCCCGAAGACAGAGCCAGTGGATCAGTACGAACTTCGAGGAGATCTGTACGAGCTCTTTCACTACTTGAACCATACCGTGTTGTTTGGTGTGAGTCTCTGGTGTTTTCAGAATTCGATGCAGCTGACAATATCTACAGGGAGGATATTCCGCCAGTGCCCTCCGCAAGATGGAAGAGCTCCTTCGGGCTGTAATCTAGATTTTTAGTGGAGAAAAGCGATTCCGGCGCTTGGGATAGTTGTTTCGGGCCGTAGAATTTTTTGGATTCTTGCTGTGTTGCGCATTAAAATTGAGGGGAAAGCGGTATAGAGTCGTTGGGTAGTGAAAATTTTGAAGCTTGAGCTTGAAGCTTCGAGGCTCGATGGACAACTTGTTGGCAGTCAATTCAACCGACATCGAGGCTAACGAGACAGCGTGGGAATCGATGACTAAATAGAGTCGGTGTGCACAAATCCCATTCGTCAGCCGGAAACCTGAGTACACAACTCTTTCGTGTTCCTCGACAACTTCCCCGCGCCTCCTTCGTATCGACCGCACACGTCCTTCACTGAGACTGTCGGTATCTAACGGTTTCTTTGACCGCTCTTGAAACCCGCAGTTCGACGACCTTCCCTGAAAATCTCGAGTTTGTTGTCTTCTGCGTCAGCTTGTATTCCCAGAATGAGTGCAGGTATGAGTATTAATTTCTCAGAATCACGCCCATGTTCATCAAATTTATCTAGAACCAGCTGTTCCTGAGGAGGCTCCCTCTTACGAGGATCCGACATACGGCGCAGAGGAGGAAGAGGAAGAAGAAGAATACGAAGAGATCACGCAGGAGGATTGTTGGACCGTCATCTCCAGCTTCTTCGAGGAGAAGGGTCTTGTCAGGCAGCAACTCGACTCATTTGACGAATTCGTGCAGAACAATATGCAAGAGTTGATCGAAGAGAACGCGGACCTCGTCTTGGACCAGGCAGATCAGCACACTGGCCATGCCAACGATGTAACACGTCGCTACGAGCTTCACTTCGGGCAGATCTTCCTCTCACGACCCACTGTTACGGAAGCGGATGGCTCTGTCGTTCCCGTATTTCCCCAGGAGGCACGTCTGCGGAACTTGACGTATTCTGCTCCGCTTTATATCGACATCAAGAGGAAGTTCTCTGTGGGTCGCGAGGACCCAAATGGAACGCCCGGGGAGGTCAATTGGGAGGTCGAGTTAGATGATACACTTGTCACAGACCCTCAAAAGGTGTGGGTTGGAAAGGTGAGTTTGCTCGTGGGTAGATGAACATGCAGCGGGCGCTCACATCGTTCTACAGCTTCCCATCATGCTGCGCTCGATGTTCTGCATTCTCGCACAGCTGACCGAAAAGGAGTTATACGACCTTAACGAGTGCCCTTATGACTCCGGCGGCTACTTCATCATCAACGGCTCGGAGAAGGTTCTCATTGCCCAGGAGCGCATGGCGACGAATCACGTCTATGTTTTCGCGAAGGCACAGCCATCCCCTATCAACTTTTTGGCCGAGATCCGTTCTGCTGTTGAAAAAGGTGGGAAGACCATCAGTCAATTCCAGGTGAAGATGTATCACCGAAGTCAGGAGAAGACGGTACGTTTTCATAACTTTCTACGAATTCCCTTCATTCATTGGTGGCATAATCAGTCTGGGAACGTGATGAAAGCTACCATTCCTTACATCAAGTCGACATACCGATCTGGGTCGTCTTCCGTGCTCTGGGCGTGATCTCCGACCGGGACATCCTCGAACATATCTGTTACGATATGCAGGATTCTCAAATGCTCGAAATGCTGAAGCCTTGTATTGATGACGGCTTCGTGATTCAAGATCGCGAGGTTTGTATACTCCTTAATACTTATTTCTTCAGAACTCACTTTCCACTCAGATTGCTCTGGATTTCATTGGCAATCGTGGCACGACCACCGGTCTCTCACGCGAGCGCCGTCTGCGATATGCGCAGGAAATCTTGCAAAAGGAGATGCTACCGCATATATCTATGATGGAGGGGTCCGAGTCGAAGAAGGCGTATTTCTTTGGATACATGATCCACCGGTTGCTGCTTGCTGCCATGGAACGGAGAGAATTGGATGATCGTGATCATTTTGGGAAGAAGAGGTTGGACCTTGCGGGACCACTGCTCGCGAACTTATTCCGGATGCTCTTCAGGAAGTTGACGAGGGATGTGTACCGTTATCTGCAGAAGGTATGGCATCTCTGTTTTGTCTTTTGTGTATCGCCCTCCTAACATTACTATGCAGTGCGTCGAAACTCACAAGGAGTTCAATCTTAGTCTTGCTGTGAAGCATAACACCATCACAAACGGCTTGAAGTATTCACTTGCCACAGGGAACTGGGGTGATCAGAAGAAGTCAATGTCCTCGAAGGCAGGTGTCTCGCAAGTGCTTAACCGATACACTTATGCCTCGACACTGTCACATCTTCGTCGTTGCAATACACCCCTTGGCCGTGAGGGAAAGATCGCAAAGCCCCGTCAGCTCCATAACACTCATTGGGGAATGGTGTGCCCTGCGGAGACGCCGGAGGGTCAGGCTTGCGGTCTTGTCAAAAACTTGGCTCTCATGGCCACCATCTCGGTCGGCTCCCCCTCTGGACCCGTGATCGATTTCTTGGAAGAGTGGGGTTTGGAGTCTTTGGAGGAGAATGCACATTCGGCGACACCCACCACCAAAATCTTCGTTAACGGTATCTGGATGGGTGTTCACAGAGATCCAGCGAACCTTATTTCGACAATTAAAAAGCTGCGTCGGAAAGACGATATCCATCCAGAAGTGTCCGTGGTACGGGATATTCGCGAACGGGAGTTGCGGCTGTACACCGACCCGGGGCGTGTATGCCGACCACTGTTTATTGTTGAGGATCAGCAACTTGCTTTGCAGAAGAAGCACATCAAGTGGCTCAACCAGGGTTGGCGGGATGACGATGGCACGCCGTTTAAGTGGAATAGCTTGATCAAGAACGGCGTCGTCGAGCTGCTCGATGCAGAGGAAGAGGAGACTGTCATGATTTGCATGACGCCAGAGGACCTACAGAACTCAAGGTTGCAGGGAAGCGGCGTTGATCCTCATGCAAATGATGGTGACTTCGATCCCGCGGCACGACTGAAGGCTGCCTCTGGCATTAACACGCATACGTGGACACATTGCGAGATTCATCCTAGTATGATTTTGGGCATTTGCGCGAGTATCATTCCTTTCCCAGATCACAACCAGGTGTGTACTTCGCTTTTTCTCCGAGGATCTGTGCTTATACCTCCCAGTCACCACGTAATACGTACCAATCTGCCATGGGCAAACAAGCTATGGGCATCTATCTCACCAACTTCCTTGTTCGCATGGACACCATGGCCAACATTCTTTATTACCCGCAAAAGCCTCTTGCTACTACTCGTTCCATGGAGTATTTGAAGTTCCGAGAGCTTCCCGCCGGCCAGAACGCCATTGTTGCCATCCTGTGCTACAGCGGATACAACCAGGAAGATTCCGTCATCATGAACCAGAGCTCGATAGATCGTGGTCTGTTCCGCAGCATCTACTATAGGAGTTACATGGATCTGGAGAAGAAGAGTGGTATACAGCAGTTGGAGGAGTTCGAGAAGCCGACGCGGGACACGACACTGCGAATGAAGCACGGAACGTACGACAAGATTGAGGACGATGGTCTCATCGCCCCTGGTACAGGTGTTACGGGCGAAGACATCATCATCGGCAAGACCGCGCCTATACCGCCCGATAGCGAAGAGCTTGGCCAACGGACACGAACGCACACTCGTCGGGACGTGTCGACACCGCTTAAGAGTACAGAAAGCGGTATCGTGGATCAGGTATTGATCACCACGAACTCTGAGGGACAGAAGTTCGTCAAAGTTCGGGTTCGTTCAACCCGTATTCCGCAGATTGGCGACAAGTTCGCATCTCGACACGGGCAGAAGGGTACGATTGGTATCACGTATCGTCAGGAGGACATGCCTTTCACTGCAGAAGGCATCACACCGGATATCATCATTAACCCGCACGCCATTCCATCCCGTATGACTATCGGGCACTTGGTCGAGTGTCTACTCTCCAAGGTCGCGACCTTGATTGGTAACGAGGGTGATGCGACACCCTTTACCGAACTCACTGTCGAGTCCGTCTCAGCCTTCCTGCGGCAGCAAGGCTACCAGTCACGAGGCCTGGAAGTAATGTACCACGGACACACTGGGCGGAAGTTGCAGGCACAGGTGTACCTCGGCCCAACGTACTACCAGCGGCTGAAGCATATGGTGGACGATAAGATCCATTCACGTGCGAGGGGCCCGGTTCAGATCTTGACTAGGCAGCCAGTGGAGGGTCGTAGTCGTGACGGTGGTCTCCGTTTCGGAGAGATGGAACGTGATTGTATGATTTCGCATGGTGTGGCTGGATTCTTGAAGGAACGGCTGTTCGATGCCAGTGATGCATACCGGTTGCATGTATGCGATATGTACGTGTCACTGGTGCTTCTTCGTGATCGTGTCCTCATCATTTTCTTTCAGATGTGGATTGACAGCTATTGCAAACTTGGTTTGTTTCTTTGTCTGTTTATATTGTGTCTGCAAAGCTAACGATGCCTCAACGACAGAAAAAGCAGAGTTTCGAGGTACTGCCATATCCACCATCTCATCCATTGTCGTTGCTGATCGTGTTTGTAGTGTCGTGCTTGCAAAAACAAAACGGCGTGTTCGCAATTACACATTCCCTATGCAGCCAAGTTGCTGTTCCAGGTTTGTCCTTCATTTTGCAATCTGATTTCACATCTCTTATTTTTCTTTCCCTCTTCCAGGAATTGCAAAGCATGAACATCGCCGCTCGTCTCTACACAACCTCTTCAGGTCGCATACGGGACTAACGTGTCTATTGGACATTGTACTTGATTTTATACGGGTTGCTAAACACAACGGCGCATGTATTTTACTCACTATAATAGCACGTTTCACAAAATTAAATAATGACTGAGTATCGCAAGAGAAAAGCGTCCTCAAGCACTACACCCACCCCTTGATCCCCTTACTCATCCCTGTCCTTCGTTCTCGTGTCCCCGCCGCTCATCAGTCCCTCTCGCTCGTCCTCGTGGCCGTCATGATGTGATGACGACATGCGCCGAGTGGTACGTTGTTTTGCGACGTCCTCCTCATCAGACAGGTCGTGCGCGTCTTCATCCCCTATCTCAAAGACGACGGCATCCTCGTGGAGCGAGCTCGCTCCGCGGTGGCCACCAACGAGCGTCGCTTCGTCGTCCTCGCGGTGTCGCGCTTCGGTGCGCCGCTCGATGGCTTCGAGGTCGTAGTCTTCGGCGTCCTCTTCGTCTTGAGCGAGCTCATCGGACATCATCAATGTGGATACCAGCATGTAATGAGCATTTATCAGGATGATGAGAGGAATTCACAAAATACTCATCTTCTATTGTTGGCGGAGGGTCGCCAGAGATAGGCGATGGAGGTGAAGGCAAATAGGAAAAGAAGGGCGAGCCAGCCGTCGAGGAGCCACCACCGGACTTTCCATGTCTTAGCAGCGTAGTCTTGAAAAGAACACTCAACAACAGAGCGTATGGCGAAGAACACAACGAACCTTCGGCAAGGCGTCCTGAGAACGATAGTGAGGAGACCACGAAAAAGATAGCAATAACCAGTACGACAAATAGAAGAATGTAATGCAGGCGCTGGAACATTCGCAGCTTGTAATGCTGCTTCCTGGCCTTCAGCTGAGATATCGTGGCTATTTGTAATCGTCAGCGAAGGTAGACAGGAGATAGGTCAAGCAGATGCTACCGTTTAGTGAGTATAGAATCCACATCAGGAATCCACTTAGCGTAAATGCTAGGGGGACTACAAACATGAGCAAGACGATAGCAGATGCGGACTCAAATTCGAGTTCGACAATGCCAACGGCATATAGAACTGAAAATAGAAGAGCATCAATTGCCTGGCCCTCACATGAGAAAAGGTGATGATGTACCTCCAAAGATGAAATGAGCAACAGCCAAAAATTGGCATTTACGCATCGTGCGACCCAGGCTGTCTTTAACCACGCTAAGACCAAGAGACACTACGAGGAGCATAAAGAAAGAGAGTGAATTGCGGCCTGCATCGAGGATCGCTACGACGAAGAGGAAGACCGTCGACGCCGCTCCTTTTCCGTGAGCATTAAGATAGCGGTAATATGCTATATTGCAGGGTTGGATAGTCAATCTGGACAATGAGAGGCTGTTGCATACCTAGATTGGCGACCATCTCAATGATCAAAAACCCTACAAGACCTGAGAGATAATACTACAACAGAAAAAATGGGTGGTTAGCTGGCCGAGGAGAAAACGAACGGCATGAGCACCTGAATGGGAAGTAGCTCTGACAAGTGCCGATAACATAACCATGCCCAGGCACCACCCAGGACGGCGTACACAATGAACATCACCAGATAGAACTGAGTAAAATCGGCATCTTAACAGTCCGTTACTAGACAGATAGAAAAAATGCATACAGTGACTTTTGGATAGTCGGTAGCTGGAAGCTGTCCTTTGAACTTATTTTGGAAGTGAACAAGCCCTTGATACTCTGGATGAATACCGGAAGATGTGTTTTGACGCGCGGCAACCTGCGGCATTGATGACTGCAGGACTGTGACGGGAACGACCGCTGCAGAACAGGATTATAAAGCCAAACTCTCGCCAACACCCTTAAAGAACTGAGCATACCGACGCAATAATAACCTGTCTTCCGCACAAAATACTGGATTGGATCCCTATAATAATAAATGCCAGAGGGGCTTGGATTGAGGGGCCCGTTTGACTGTCGCTTTGTGTAAGGTACAACGCCTCGAGGACGCCATGGAGAATCATATTCGCTAGGTGGTGGTGTTGGATTGCCAGAAGGATTGTCCCAGAAGCCCTTCGCAGATACATCTGAAGTAGACGCAGGGTCTGACGGAGTAGTAGAGGAGCCGCCACTACTGGGAAACGCGACGCGAGCGGACCAAAAGCTCGTGTCGTTGATTGACTTCCCTTCCGGAAGGTCGAGGATGAATCGCCCCATCTGAGACTGACTACAGAAGTCCACCTCTGACCGCGTCGGAGGTGCATATATACGTTTTCTGCTATGCGATGCCCATTAGGACCGAAAGGATGTGCAGCAAGCTGGACCGCATGGTAACTCACAGGCAAGGAGTCATCCGTCTCAGACGTCACTTTTCCAAGATACGGCGAGTCCTTCCACTCGTATATGACCATTGCCAGTTGGCCCTGAGACGTGCTGTCGAAGCTAACTTGTGCAAGGTGAGTACAGCTTATTGAGGAGGTATGCAGCGGCGTACCATTGATGTAGGTTTTACTATTACTCCACATGCCAGAGCATATTTGCCTAGAGTAGTCAGTGTCCAGCAAGGGGACATCATAGGCAGCAACGGTAAACGCTGCAGAGAGAAGGGAAGTGAGCAGCCCGAAGCTGCGTAACATATTGGTGGGATTGAGGGGTTGTTGACGTCTGTTGCTCAGCGCAGTTGTATAAGTCTGCTGCCCAGTTTGGCAATTGTACACGATATACTGTGCTCGTCACTTATGACCACTCTCTCCCGCTGACTCTCCCTTGTCCATCATGCTCGGCGACGACGAGGACGTTTTTGATAGCGTCACCTGGGAATCGCCTTCCGTTCCTGCGTATGACACTGGCGAGCACCCTTCTGTACCCTCAGGTCCTGGTTTCATACAGAGCACCTTTGAGAGCGAAGACGAGCGCGGCCCTCACGCTCCCAAATGGGAGGGATACTTGGTTACTTCTGTCAAAGACCCAGTTAAGGAGTTGGCCGAAACCAAAGATGCATACGTCTCATACTTGGTTTCTGCCAAGGTCAGTTTGTACTTGACTGCGCCGCACGGCTATTCTCATGCATTCGTGTATAGACCAATCTCCCCATATTTTCAACTCCTAGCCCGTCCGCTCGCAGACGCTTCCAAGATTTTGTCTTCCTTAGGAATCATCTGTCTAAGGACTTCCCAGCATGCGTTGTTCCTCCATTACCAGACAAGCATCGACTTGGTTTGTCCTAAGTCATTCACTCATCCAATCGCGGACCTGAATGTTCCTGTCTTGTATCTTAGAGTACATTACTGGGGACAGATTCAGTCCCGAGTTCATGGAACGCAGACGCCAGGAGTAGGTGTCCCCCACTTTCTGTGGCTAATCTCTTGCACTCATGCTATTAATCCAGCCTGCATCGTTTCTTGCAGCGATTGTCACGTCATCCGACACTTCAACGGAGCACGCTCGTTCGTGCATTCTTTGAATCAACAGAATGGGTAAGTCTGCCTTGCTACCGACCTCTCCTCTTGCTTAATTCAACTTCTTCAGCATGTCATCATGCATCAACATATAGCTCACCCACCAGTTCCTGACCAGTCATCAGGCGTCATTGACAACATCTCCGATACCCTCCTCAACGCATTCTCGCGCGTACGAAAACCGGACGAACGCTTTCTTGCGATGCGCGAGGATGTTGACAAGTTCGAGGAAAGCCTGGCGACCTCCGAGCGATTATGGATGCGAGTTCGTAGTCGGACAACGGGTAAGCTTCTTACCTCTTAACCCTGCAAATGCGGGATCTAAGACTGAACGAGCGGGTAACCCGGACTCGCCTGGTGAAGATCTCACGGCGGATTATCACGACATGGCGGTTGCAGTGCAAGGCCTTGGTTTCCTGGAATCTGGAATCACAGACCAACTGAATCATTTCTCAAACACATTGCTGGAATTTTCTGCTCTATTGCGTCACACTGTAAGAGTCCTTTACTCGATCACCTCACACAAGACCTTCTTACCTTAGGGGCCGACACGCAGACACAAAATACAATTGATCCCTTCCTCGTTCACTTACACTCCCTTTTAACATATTCTCATGCCCATCGAGCCGTCTTGAAGCTGCGCGACCAGAAGCAGCTAGATCTCGAAGAACTCACGGATTACCTGTCGGGTGTCACGGCTGAGCGAGACAGACTGTCCGCCATTATCAGCGGACATGCAGGAAGCGCGGGGTTGGGTATCGGTGCATACCTCAGAGATAAGGTTGATGCGATCCGGGGCGCAGACGACGATAGGAGTCGTGTGGAGAGGATGAGGAAGTTGGACCTCAAGATTAAAGAGGTTAGGATTTTAAGACAGTTGTTCGTATTGATTCACTGTTCACGACTCTGCCCTACAGCTGCAAGACGCTGTAACAACGGCGCATGAGACATCTGATGCCTTCAGTGATGAAACGCTACGCGAACAGGCCATTTTTCATTACGCAAAGGAATCAGAGCTGAAGGAGATGCTGACGAATCTTGCAGATGGACAAATCGAACTGTATAAGAGCGTACGTCTATGATTCTCTATTGTATATGATTCACTCTTATGATACCTCTTATCAGGCCATGGAAGAATGGGAGAGGATCATCCCAATAATCCAACGCATACGCGTGGACGTCTAGTATTCCACTTCCCGTCACACCCAATCTATTGCATATCCAGTCAAGTTTCTAGCTGTATTTTACAATATTCACATTCTTCGTACACTGTCTCATTTGTTATCTATACCTTGACGTATCGTATTTCATTCAGAATTAAATAAAATGAAGTCGTGGAATGAAAGTGGGACAAAAAGCCGAAAACAAATTACCCGCCGCGCTCCCTTTCTTTCCCCTTAGACGGCTTAGTTTCAGAGAGCGCGCGTAGCTTCTCTTCCGACTCCTGCACGGCCAGAGATAACTGTCAAACGAGTCTGTAAGCGGGATTCCCCAACAGTGGTAGAACCGGGATACATTAATTATACCCGTGTCCACAGCTCTGACCATATGCAGGTGTGCTTCGTCAGCTGCTCCTGATGTTGTATGTTCGGTCGATGCTGGGATCCACGGAGGAGGATCGTCCTGTCGCGAAATTCAGATGGACCAAAACCAATGCATCGCATACTGAATTACCTTCGCGTTGGCTGGCCCGACGGAGGGTGCCTCACCATCTCGTAGCTCCAAGACAATCGCGAATGTGTTATCTTCTGGAGAAATAAATACGTTTTGTCACGGAGACATAGCATCAATGAAAGTTGAGTTACCACTCGGAGGCAGTTGACCCAGCTGCGCTTCGATCATGTTGAGCTTGACCAGGAAGGACCGAAAATACTGGCCCAGGGTAGCTGAAGAAATCGTGTCTTGAACGCTTCGTAAAAAATGAGGTCTCAGTATTTACGGTCTCATGCCACTGGAGGGACATTGATTACCTAGTGTCCTTGTTGTACGATTCGACTTCGATCATATTTTGAATGGAGAAGATGAACCGTTCCAGAGCGATATCGTCCTTGTCCTTGATGACAACAACGACCTTGTCAACTTTGCCCTACGTTGAGAATGGGATGAATTGGTATGTCACAGGGGAAAGCACGATGCTCACAAGGACAAGTTCTTCCCCGACCGCCCGTATGGCACCAGAAATGTACTCATTCAGACCTGGATGACGAGATTGGAACACAGGTGTGTCGTACTTCTTCCGGCGGACGAAAAGATCGGCAGGGTAGATCTGGCGGACATATAGAATTGTATGTATGGCGACCTCGACTGCTATGCCAATGAAAATCAGATGCAAAGAAGAACGTAAAATGACGCACTAAATTCCGTAATCCCTCGAACAGTTTCTATGAAAAGGGCTATGGGTTCAGTTATGGATCAAACTGAGTATCATCACGCGCTCACGGTTGAAAGTCAGAGAAGAGTTAGGCGGCATTTGACATCTCCGGGGAAAAGGAAAGGTTGTCCTGGATGCTGGACGGATAGTGCTATTGCAGTGACGTTCGGAGCCACAACACTAATCCCCGTACTACCCCGCAGCCGCGGACTCCAACCTAGCCCGTGGTTTGGCTCCAAGGCGCATCGACAATTTGTGCCAAGCGACCATAAAGTTTGTCATGACAGAATCACATAACTTGTCAAGATATATGAGGATATATGCCGCTCTAAGTATGCTATTACATGCGTGCATCAACGGATATAAGCGTAGAATACGAAGCGCTGTCTGATACACGTGCATCGGAAGAGAAGTTGCGCCAACTACTATACCTGAGGTCCAAGGGAAAAGGGGAAAAGGGAGAAAGGAAATCACGACTTCACCTGGTGAGCAGCCAGCCGTCTCCGCCGCCGCGCACGCCACACAGGTCCCCATTTGATTTCTATGTACAGCAAGGGGCTACTCGCTAGGCATATCCCGCCTAAGAGGACATAAGTCCAACCGGGATCCAAGGCGTCCAGGATGATGTTGATGATAGCGACGAGAGCAGCACCAAGAGAACATCGGACCAAATTGTTCTGAATAGATTGTCAGACAAGATGAGACATAACCGATGATTAAGTCTCTTACACATGCAGTAATAGACGACCCTTGCGATGGAGCAAGATCAACGAGCAACGTCTGGATGGTGTTCATCACGGAGACGATTACATAGCCAACTGTTCGACATTGTTAGTGACCCAGCGTAATAACTAAGATTATGCAGGCTCACTGATAATTTGCAGGATCAAGGGGCCCGCAATGGACACCTTGGCCTGCAGACACCAACCGTATCCAATAATGCACGCAACGAAGGCGAAAACGTAGACGGGCATCGTTCTCAAGCGGGCCACCTCTATAGGGAAATATTCGTCCTTCGTGACGTCCTTCACATCAATCTTCTTCTCTGGATCAGACTGCGCCTGCTTGATCATCTTGTTCTTAATAGCGGCATAGTCTCTATCGAGGAATCTGCCCGTGAAAACAGACCCAAACACCATGCCTCCTCCAATAGCAAGGAAACACAGGCCGATATCGGTTTGGTTGAGAAATGGGTAATCTTTCTCGAAGAGAGAAGAGATGGTAGCTGTTACGCCATAAAAGACGGCATAGAGTATGCCGTTAAAGATAAGAAGGACGACGATATCCGGATACGTAAACAACAGGAGAGGATTAGAAAAAGGCTTCGGAGGGGGCCTAATGTTCGACTGAGTAGATTGGCGGTTTCTGCCTACGATGGAGATGATGGGTCTATGAAACGCAGGCGGTAGGATACTGCCATCTCCCACTATCGACCGAAGAGTCTCAGGGAATAGGCTGTAAAATGAGAAAGATGAAATAGTCAAAACGTTTTAAAGGACTAAATATCTACTGACAGGAACATAACCATAGCGTTAACGGCGGACGAGATACAAAGGAACCAGAATATTGACCTGAGCATATGTATGTCAGTTACTGATGTTTCTTGTGAAGAAAAGGCACTAACCTCCAGCCCAAACCTTGAGCTAAACCACCGCCAATAACTGGTCCGATGCAAGGCCCTATCTAAAATTCCAGACGAAATAAGTGCAATAATAACACAAGCTGATATGGGACGAAACTCACCATGGGTCCCGTGCTGAATAATCCAAAGAAGCCTCCTCGTTCGGCCCGAGTCGCGATATCAGCAATAACGCCGGCACCTACGCATGAAAATATTGTAAGCGATAAGGTTGGACCTACGTTGCCAGTGTGGAAACCTCACCAAGTGCGACAGTACTTGCTGATCCAGCAGCTTGAACACAGCGAAGGACCATCAATAACCAATAATCGCCAGTAGGCACCAGAGCCAGTCCTACACAAGAGAGCGACAAAACAGTCATGCAGCCGAGGAACATTGGTCTGCGGCCCCAACGGTCAGCGAGGATACCCCAGAACATAGGACCTACTCGATGAATTGGCAGGTTAGTCAGAACGCTCGCGAGGGAAGTTTCGCTGATGCGCACTGATGCCTTGCATGACCATATAGATGGTCACCGTCAAGTTTATCTTCTCGATAGACTCATGGAATTGAGATGCGATCACGGGAATAGCTGGCAAGTATATATTTGCCGTGAGAGGACTTGGATATAACCATTTCAATTTTTCTGTAAGTCGATTCGGGAGAGGCATTGTGACTCACCTGAATGTTGCAGCCAAGGATGCAACAATGACGATAAACCATTTCTCTTTTGGCGTGAAGACACTGTAAGGTTTATCTACAGCTATTTTTGCTTGTTCTTCTGCCAGCTTTGCCTCAAAGTCCGGTGATTCGACAGCAGACGTGGTGTTATGGTTAATAGAATGGACGGATTGAAGGATCGACATAAAATACAAATCGAAAGGGGTGTGTAGATGTGAATGCTTCCTTCGGTCGACATGACCCACAGAGTTCCTTATAAACAGATGGGCGTTTCGGAGAGTACTGAGTCCATTGCCAAATTCCACAGCGTCATGCCCGTGACTATTTATTGCCTTTTGCGGCTCAGAATTCTTATCCGATAGTCCCGAGCCGACGGTTACCGAGCCGTGAGAAAAGTTTCGACCTCCTCCCGACGGCTGTTCCGGCCACAGGTGCTGAGTGCGTTGCATACAAAGGTCCTGCAGAAATTGTTCATAAATCACGACGTATGCTAACCTGAACAAAAATTCAGCAACATTGGCTGAATCCAAGTTAGGAGCGCATGGAGGCAGATCAATCTGTTCTTTTGGGGCTGTCCCAAGTGTAGTACTCATTACAAGAGAGAGATCGAAACGAAATTGAGAACCGTACCAACGCAGTGAAGGGCGTGACGGCATGTGTAAGTAAAGGATCTTGATCAAAGAAGGAAATTATCACAGATATTGGGGTAATACTTCGCGCACGGAAGTCAGAGGAGGCGAATATTGTTCCAAGATCTCCTTGAAAGAGACGTGCTTCGGTGATAAATCGGAGGATACGACGTTATCGTGTTTAAGTTGGTTCACCTGTTGAAGAACACCTCTGTGTCAATAACAACAGCGAAATTTTACAGAAACATACCTGTCCACGTGTTAGAGTAAAGATATTGGGTGGGAGGTATTCCATGATGGCGCCTTGCAATCTCCCAACAGTCCACGGTAAAGATATGATCGGCCTGGTACGGTGCGTGTACTCGAGGACAAGTTCGATGATCTGCCGGTAGGTGAAAACTACGTAGTTTGAATTTCCAAGTCAAGAGTCCGGCAAATGTTGAACTGAAGTTGTTCGTCAATGCGTACCATCAGGACCGCCAGCTTCTATTATCTTCCCTTCCACCTTCCTCCTCACTTCCTCGTCGCGCCTGGTGATGACCTCGACACAACGCCCCAGATCGCCAACATATACGGGTTGAAAACGAGTCAAACCACCGTCAAACACTGGCATAAATGGAAGTACTCGTGAGAGGGAAGCGAACCGCTGTCCAATTGGAATATCAGAGCTCGCAATGGTACCAACCCGGATTGAAACTACTCACTGCGAAGAATTCGTCACCTGGTCCGAAAACGACACTGGGTCTCACGACAGTAGCGTCTGGGCAGACGGAGAACACAGCTTCTTCGCCCAGGGCTTTGGTCCGCTCGTAGGGAATGCTGCTTTTCTTGTCTGCGCCGATGGCGCTGATGTGAACCAATCTCGCGCCTGCTCCTTTGGCTGCCCGTGCAACATTCTCCGCACCCCTCCACTGAATTTTCTCAAACTGTTCTGGCGTTCCATGTAAGATTCCCACTAGGGAAACCACCACGTCGGCCTTCTCGAAGGCTGGGGGGAGTGTTTCTGGCTTTGTGACGTCGACGGGTACTGAAGGTAAGAGATGGTCGGAAGGTATATGGTGCGCCAATTTTGCGTGGACTGATTGAGGGTGCCTGGAGGAAACTTGGATACGACGTAGGACGTTGGTCGAAGTGTTGCCTTTGCTAATGGCGGTTGCAATATTGGTTCCTTCGCAGTATCCACTGATGTTGGTTTATACCACAGGGCACATAAAACTTTGCAACTCACCCAAAAACCCTGCGCCACAAAGTACGACTTTTTGAGCCATAGATCTCAGTGAATTGGCTGGAAACTCGAACGGAGGGGTGTGGGGTGTGGGACTCGTTAGACGTTGGATGTTTGAATAGGATGTTGGATGACTCTCCAACGATGCTTCAAGAATCATACGTCGATGACGTAGGCCCCAGGGTCAACGATTTTGGATTAAGCTTCGGCTGATCGAGGTGGATTCACCAGCAATCCGTTTTTGTCATAGAGGTACGGATAGAGCCGAGGGGTTTGGAGAAACGTGAGCGGAAATGAAGGCCAGTGTACGGCCGTTTAACTTTAAATTTGCATGCGTGAGCAGACACCTAGAGCATCTTGTCTTCGGTGTGCAAGCCCGCAGTGCATAAGGGATTGAGCTCACGAGAAACGAGCCTCACAAACAGCACGGATGCTGTCCTTCCGCTGGCAGGCACTATTGATTGAGCCTTCAGAACCACCCCTGGGCCGATAGCGAATGCGGCAGTGGCAGGATACTCCATGGTCGAGCGATGCGTGACCTTCTCGATCCCACCGGGACTACGTGGCGTGCGATGCCGCCGGTGCCTCTAACCGTGACAGAGTCAGAACAGACGCATGGTTATATGGCGACCCAACGGCATGTCTCAAACAATCTCCCATTCCACCCTCTTGCAGTACAACCGACTCCAGCCCGCCACCAGCCGTTTTCAAGGAGAATCTGTACCGTGGTCCGTGCCACTAGGTCTATATCCGCTGTTCGGACAGAATCTGACCACAGTTGCGGAAGGGATGATGGGGGCGAGGATTTCGAACTTTATGGCCTAG
This sequence comes from Bondarzewia mesenterica, assembly GCA_004802705.1. NCBI lineage: Eukaryota > Fungi > Basidiomycota > Agaricomycetes > Russulales > Bondarzewiaceae > Bondarzewia > Bondarzewia mesenterica. The sequence goes on from SGPL01000056.1 coordinate 27,454, forward strand.
AGGTTGATTGGAGAGCAGTTAAGTAGAAGCGGTGGAGGCGACTTTCAGGAGGTGATTGAAAGTGGTCAATGCTGAAGGTTTGAGCGCCAAAAAAAGTATTGGACTTAGCACTACCTGGCAGCGAGCGGCCAGGAGCGGCCCCGCAACTCCCCGCAACCTGTGGACAAACGGTGAACTAAAATTTGGATTACCGCGGCAGTGTAAGTGCCCGAGCTTGTGTAGGCTTGAGTGTGTCACTGTAAGTATCGTCACAATTGCCGTCCCTCCTAGCCATCTCATACTTTCTCACCATCTTCAATCCCATTCGAATTGGTGCCTCTAAGATGCTCTTTGCGAGGCCCTATAGCAGCGACGGTCAAAGCGACGATAAGTTCAGACAGTCCTCGTCGAATTGGGGATGGCGAATAACCCATGTTTGCGTCTCCGGAGTCAGAATCAGCTCGGAAATACAGCAATGCGTTCGATTATTTCATTATCGTGGCAGGGGAATCGCTGTCTTCGACAATTTTTTTCGTACGTCCTGGACCACCGTATATCGGATTAGGGACGAGCCTGCGCCGCGGAACCGTTACAGGAAGAGCTCTCAGGTCCAGTAACTTGTCGAGTTGTCGGTTCTTGCCAGAAGTCGGATATCATTCCGATACCACGTTTATCGTCCGGATACGATTGAAGGCATCATGAAATTATAGGCATGCCCATGTTCTATTACCAGCACGTTAATTCGGAGCGACAACTAGTGGCTGCCAGTGCCGGGTGCTGTTACTAAGGTAAGTCATCGATCCTCTCTGCAGACCGTGTGACGTGACCACGTACTTTGTCGCGATCTAGCTTCAAATACATGCGAGAAGCACATTAAAGTGATCCTTTGACCTTTGTCTCGAATTGTCAGGCTCGTGACCGGACGTTCTGAAAGAAAACATTGCGATCAGCGCCTGAGGATGTCAGGGAAAAATGTGAAAGGAGATTGAGCTCAGTACGTGCGTTTCTTAGATCCGTCACAAGGCAAGGGGCCGCATCGCTGGTCACTTCTTATCACTGATCAGCATCCGGCGCTCTCTCCGGCTCAGCAAAGTACGGTTGAGGCCGAATGGTGATTGATCTTCGCAGGTCTGTGACAGGCAAGATGCATCCCGTGTGTCTTGTAGTCAAGCCTCTAGCCTCCAGCCTCAACATTTCAAGGTCTTCAAAACTTTGCTACGGCATACGAACCTCACGCAGAACTCGATCATTCTGCGTAAGTCTTCAAGCTCCTCGAGCCGCTCAAACAAGGCTGTAATACAGGTCTTGATTTCCAGCAGGAAGCGATGATCCAGAACACCAACCAGTAGCGCATACACAGGAACCGAGACTGAAGCACGAAGGTTCTCTGTGGAGGACCCACCCTCAAAAGAATCGACCGCAGATCACCGGGTCATTGCCAGCAAATTCCCACCACCACTGACGGACCAATCAACCCATCCTTGGACACAGGTAGGTTGGTTCGTCGGCAGTGAGGGACAATCGACACATAGTGATGGTAAGGTCGTGGTGGCCGCGGAGAAGTAAGTGTGTACGTGCATGTTTGTGGGCGTCTATTGGCTAGTACTATTTCACCGGTCAACCCTTGACCAAATTCCAGTTCTTAACCGACGACCACGCTCTTTTTTCTTCCTCTGCTCTCACAACATCCAGTTATTACCACTTTCAAACGCTTGTCAAAGGTCTAACCTTTGAGCAGCAATGCCACAGCCAAGCGCTTTTCGTTCAGATCTGATGGAGGGCATGCGGCCTGCCATCACGAACTCTTTGCAGCAATTTGAACCTCATCAAATGCGTCGCCCTAGGTTTCGATCCCTTCATCAGGAAAGATTTCACCCGTACGCAGGTAGGAGCCGTACTTCCGCTACAATTGATCCTATGGTGCGTACCGCTACAAAGCGACTCTTGTTGATGCGCCACTGAACCCCTTCAATAGCAAACGATCGATTATGGCTACGACGTCAATGTGCTCTCTCGCCTGAGTTTCGCTATGGTACGTCCGTCGCATCGTGAACCGATTAGTTTTTCCGTCGATTGATCTGGATCTTCTTCAGTCTTTGATCAGAGAGGAAAGCGATGACGACCTTGTTAGGTTTGGGGAAGTCGTCAGCCAGCTGGAAGGTAGGCCAGTAGGTACGAGGAGGCGGATAGCTTTCGTCGACTTGGTCATAGTGCGTTTTTCCACACATTTTTTTCCTTTCGTTCTACGTACCAATTCGCGGGTTGTCCCAGGACTTCGCACTGGCCATGCTGCACAGGATTCGTGGCGAGAAGGATCGCACCACTTGAACACTCTTTTAAATTCTTTCTCAATTTTTTCTGCCCCGACAAGGACGATGGTGCTCAGTGCTTCACGTAAACGGCGCCATGGGCAATAGACGCTGTCGCAAACTTCACGTTTTAGAGGCGAGTGCAGAGTCCATCCCATAATAATAATGCTTTATGTAGACTTGCCATTCTTGTTTGAAATCCAACTGATTTGTCGACCCTCGTTCATGAGTCCTTTTCGGTGCGCCAGACCGCAAGGTCGCCCTGAAAAATCATCCACAGCAGCCCAGTCTGCCAGTCGTCATGTTCGGAATCAGCAACTATCTTGTATCGGGTGTCGGCTGTGTTCTTCAGGCCATTCTTCCTCCTTCCATCTGCATACTTTTTAAAACATTTGATCTGGTATCAATGTCTTCCATTCAAACACTTCACGTTCACTTTCCGGCAGAGCTGGCGAAGCCTCCGACAGATCGTCCAAGAGAAGTGAGTCACGCTCGTCCTACTCCGATTTGACCGAGGCTAACGAGGCACGGCCAGGAAATCACATACCCCCGAGTCGCCCAAATAAAGAACCTGAAAGACAGAATAGAGTCGGCTGATCTGTATTGGGGTCACCGCTGCGTAACCGCCGCACGTCCGAGCTCCACTCAGCGCCAAAATTTCAGCCGGCGCTCGTCGGACACAAAGGCATGTATCCTCCCATTCTCCATGATTAATCTCTGACGAGTAAGAACTACTAGGAGGATACGAATGTTGGGCTCCTGCGCTCATTGTCGAAGGTGTTAGCAGTCGAACCACCTATTAGCCTCCGGCCGCCTCCTCGTCCACGGCTCGCCATCTCATTTCGCAACAAACTCATCTTTCCCATGGCCGTATCTTCTGACTCAACTCTCGTATCGACACGATCTTTTCTTTCTTCGAAGTCTTCCAGGGAGAAAGAAACGGATGGGAATGGCGATCGGCTCGCGCAGCAAACCTGTCTCTGAGGACTTTTGCTATGAAATGTGCATACCATTGCTTAATGTATGACATGCCAAACTTTCCTCTCCAGTGAACCGAGAAACGCAGTCCATTGCGTGTATCAAATAGAATATCACAGTAGCAGACAATGGTACACAAAAGACATACAAAATGAATCAGTCCACAACGGAAACCAACCCAGCTCGTCCTCGCCTAAGCCGCTCCTCCAGCCCTCCTTGGCCACTGAAAACCTTCTTCTGCTCATGATTCAAGAACCCACCCATACCCTTCGACTTCGCCCTCAACCGCTCTTCTGCTTCGAGCTCCGCCTTCTCTTTCTCCAGAAGCGCCGTTAAGCGTTCTTTCCTGTCGCTTTCTAGAGAGGTGGCATTGGAAGACATAGAAGCCAACCGTGCCGCCCGATCTTCGGCAGCTGAAGAGATCGAAGCGTTCGGAGGGCGTGATGGAGGCGGGCTGATGCGTGTGCGCTTGATAAAGTGAGTATTGTGGTCCGGAGGGCTCTGACTACGACGTCTCTTTGGGCCATCGTCCTGGCGGTACCGGTCGGAGCGCTCACGACTGCGGACACTGCCGCGTCCTCTTCTATCCCTGTCCCCTCTGTACCCATCCGGACTATCCGACTCATCCGACCGCGCCCAAGGACCCGATCGTCTGCTATCCGTACCTCTCCTCTCGTAACTTCGGCTACGATCCCTACGACGGTAGTGAGAATCGACACTGCGACTCCGGCTACGAGCTCGGCGAGAGTAGTCAGGATTGCGACGGTCATATTCATCATCATAACGTGAACGCGGACGGTACGGAGAACGGGAGCGGTGATCACGAGGGCTGGGCGAGCGTCGGCTACGGTGGTAGTGGATGTGGCCATCGTCGTACTCAGAACGAGGGGAATCGGCTCTGCCTCTGCCCTCCCTCCGACGTTTCTCCTTCTTCTCCCGTTTCTTGTCCTTCTTCGGCTTAATGCCATTCCTCTCCTGTAGTTCGCGCAGGCGGAGAGGGTTTGACTTGAGAGCTTCGTACGCTGCGGCCTCCTGCTGCTTGATAGCGAAGAGTGGATCCTCACGTACTTTCACCGCAGTATCGCGAGCACTGTTTGCATTCTGAACGGCAATGAAGCTCTTGTGGGCAGCGCCGAGCTGGGTGGAATGTGTCAGAACAGATGTCGCGGATATAGAACCATGAATACACACCTTCTCGTTCTCGTCTGCGATCAATATCTTGTCAACACGCTTCTTACCTAGCAGATAATCCTCCAAGTCATTCGGATTTTGACTGCTCCCCGTGGCAGGGGTGGTATACATCCACTCTAGTTTCTCCGTTCTTTTCCTCCCTGTCTGCTCTTCCTGCAAGCGCTGCAGCTCTTGCAGCTGACGCTCCTCCTCTTTCTCCTTACGAAGCTGATCGAGCTTCTTCTTCTCTTCAAGCTATACAGGTTCAGGGAATCAATAAACGAAAACCCAAGACCATTGAGAAGGAAAAACGTACCGCTTTCTTTTCCTCAAGCCATACCCGCTCCTGATTCTTCAGCAGGAGCGGGTGCCAGGACTTTTTCATGTTCAAGTCGCCACCACCCATTTTGACTAACTTCGAGGATTAAGGATTGTAATATGAGGGTCGGTTGGAGGGAAAGCAGGGAAGTGAGAGGAAGAAGAGATGAAAGACGACTGAAGGTTCGTGTTGAGCGATGTGTGGTCAAGTGCTGACTAATTATGAAGGCGCGGCGTAGACGGCAAATGCCGAACTCTCTTATACCCACTTGAATCACCCACACCCTCCGACACTCACAGCAGCGAGCTGCTGCTCATACCCTGCTAACAGCCATGCCTGACGAAGATCACGACCGTTTGGATGACTTAGAGAGCGGCGAACAAGACCCTTTGACTACCCGCACTGACTACGATGGATTACCAAATTCACAACCGAAGTTCGCATCCCTTCACGCACCACCCGTTGTCGATGCTTTAACAACCCCCGCTTTACCTTCCCGGACAGGCCTTCACGCTCCATATATGCCTTGACCCGCGGGGAGATCACCCGGGGGATCGCAAACCGTTTCGTACACTCACGCACGTACATTGTGCTTTATCTCGCCATGGCGGCTCTTTCGATCACCACGGTCGTCCTCAGCTTGAAGGACGGGTGTCCCGGTCTCGCCTTTTATATCCTGGAGATCATCGTCAACACTTCTATGATCGCTGAAGTGATCATTCGTTTCCTGGCCTTAGGGCGGGTAAATAATTTCAGTGATGTCTACAGACGCTCGTCCTCACAAAAGCCGCATCTGTAGCAATTTTGGAAGTATCCGTTCAATATTTTCGACCTCATCGTCACCATTTTTTGCGCTTTGACACTTATCGTGATCGCATTCTCGCGATGCGGTGCTGCCAGCAAGGAGGAAGAAGTCCTGGACACGCTCCTCCTCGTGGCGCGGAACGTGCTTCAATTTGGGCGTCTCGCATCAGTCATTCGACAGTAAGCTTCTACGCATCATGTTGCTGATTTCAAGGGGCATGACAGCTGTCGGACCCTCAGGTCTGGCCAATCAATATTCACTAGGCCGAAGCCCATTGACCTATCTGCCGCACGCAGGGCGGGATTTAGTCTTGACATGGACTTTGACATTCCAGAGGACGAAAGCGATGAACTGAGAGCGCCGCTGGTGCGCAATCCTGTTCTCTTCGATGCTCGAGGTGAGCAGCGGCCATCACAACGGGGGCCCACGTCAGACATGCCGAGGGCCGCACAGGCTGTGAGAGAGAGAGATACAGAAGATGTGTGGGCAGAGCTTGGTTAATGGTATAATCTCCTATGGCTTGATTAATTATCTTGCCCTCCTTTTCTTGCTGACGTGTATATCTTGAGCTGGCTGGCAGTGGGAAGACGACGTAATAGTTTTTGCTACGTAGCTCTTCGTACCTCATTCTGATCTTCGTTGCCCTACGACTCTTCTTGGTCTCCGAAGGCTGGACCCTCCAAGCAGTTCGAGAAAAGAACATGTTTGCAGTAACAGCCGCCGAGTATGGTATGGTGTCATGACAACAAGGATTGGAAGGGCCCGATGTCCGCGGTTTGGGTACCGTAACGGGGCCGACGCTTATATGACTAGCGCTGCCTGGGTCATGAGTAGGGGAAGTACGTACACCGGTCTCCCGACTACGTTGTTGAATTGTGTTCCAATTCTTTTAATGAGTGGAAGTTGGGTCAGTGTCATGCCGGCTGAGAAAGAGGACAGTGCATACCGGAAATCCGGAATTCTGGTACAGTGTCGGGAGCAAATGATAAGAAACGGACTCTGCCGGGTTTGGAATGGCACTTGCCCCATGCGAACGGATCAGATGAGAGATTCGCTTGTGAACTGTGCCTCAAGTGGCAGAGTTTGTCATACGAATTGCAGATTCCGATTCCTGCATCGCCGGCACCGTGGCCCTCTGGTCCGTGGTGCAGAAACAAAGTCATCCATTTCCAGGTAATTTATGAAGCTGGATTCTGGCTATTTCTGCGAGTGCACTGGCATTGCTTTGCCGACTCTTGTGGGTTTATTTAAATAGTGAGTTCAAAGGACCATCAGTTGAAGTGAAAAGAGGTGGTGATGAGGCCTTGAGGCTGGGGGTGACCACGTTTTTGGACGTAAAGGCGAGTGTCTTAGCCGCGGGAGAGTTGGGCAGTAACTACGCCCTCCTCGCGTCTCTTTTTTCGCCTGCCCCATGTCCTGAACATCTCCCTTCTTACGAAGACGACACCCATCTGTCTTTTACATCCTGTACTGTCTTTCCTCTCTCTGTGTCCGTGTACCTCTCTTTTTTCTAGTCTATACTCCGCGTCCAATATCTGTCCCTGTCCCTCGTCCCATTTTCCATGTCTGCGGCCTTCTCGCCACAGCAATCATCAGCCCGTTCATGGTGGTCACGATCCTCCTCTTCCAAAAGCGTGAATGAGTTCGTCCAACGCGTCTTTCCCCCTTCCCCGACCCGTTCTTTGACCTCTCTGCTTTCCAATTCCGCGTAGTGATAAGCCGTCGTCCGGAAGTACGTCTGGCAAGCATGCAGGCTCAAAAAAAGTTGAACACCCTGGCTAGCGCTATCGGGTTGAAGTCGAAAAAGCCTACTCTCACCATTCAGGAACCTCCATCACCCGTGCTACCTCTGCACACCCACGACATTGACGACCCTCCGTACAAGACACGACCGCCCGTGAAATCAGTTTCGTCCGCCGACTGGGACGACATGTTTGAACCCGCAACTCCGTTGGATGGACCACGAGACCGACATAGATATGCTCAGTCGATCATGTCGGTATCGGAGGATCCGTTTGCTGCGCGAGTTGTCGTGGTTCCCCGATCCGCCGGAGACCCAAACAGACTGTCTGTATTCTCTGACGCATCGACTTCGGACTCACACCCGAGAAAGGGTGATCTCTCGTCAGCCTACAACCGAATGTCCTTCGCCTCATCATCATCACAATCACACCAAAGGGGTGATGTCCCGTCTGATTCGTCTGTTGCCAGCTCTCCGTCAATGCTTCACTCTAATTTTGGCGAAAGACGGTTATCTCGGTGCATACATCTCTCTTCCATTACTTTTGAGCAGGTAACTGATGAGTCCAAAGACTGACAGTGCAGAGTGAAAAGGCAGTACGACGAGAGTCGAAATTCCTGACAGCACAGTCTTCACCTATCTCCAACAATGATGAACAGGGTTCAAGACGTCGCATACACCCTTCTGCTTCGTCTAGTACGTTGACTGACAAGAATCGGGTAGTCGACACAGAGATTCCCCCAGTTCCTCGCCTCCTCATGAGGCCCAGAGGCTTGACTGATACGGGTCCTCATCGCAGGGACCTCATAACATCTTCAGATACCCGGCTGGCGCCTTCTGCATACCCCATCACCACTTCCACGATGTTCCCTTCACAACCGCGCGTTGTCGTTCGTCAGGCTTCAATTACACGTATTCAACCCCCGTCCGCGCCACCTACGGCAGGTCTTCCCCCTCCTCCGTCGTCATCAGGAGCTCCGAATGCACACGCGTCGTCCTCCCGTCTCCAGCCGCCGTCACCCTCCTCTGCGTCCTCCTCCGGCCTCTCTTTTGCATCCTCAGTATCTTCAAGGCGAGGCGCCATCCAGAGTCGTGCATACGATCATTCCGACCGAAGTATAAAGGAGAAGAAACATCATTCCACGGAACGCTTGATGTCATCACTCGGAAGGGATCGGAGTCGAGACAGCAAACCATCTTTCCTGCGTAATGATTTAATGGGCCTGAACTCTCCCTCGGGTTCTCGCAGAGAGCTCAGCCCTCCGCGGACGCTGAAGAAGGCGATTTCACAGCAGACTTTGCCGAAACATGCGCATGGTGTGAGCGTTACTTCGACCTCGTCGAGTGCTACGGAAGACGGAAAGGCGTTGAAGAAGCAACGATCCTTCCATACCTCTCGCATGCCCATGCCTCCTCTCCCTCTGTCACTGCGACATGCCAGTTCATTTTCCCCGCCAGTCCCAGTTCGTGAGGAGCCCCCTCAGCCCAAGGATCAACGTCGGGTTAGTGTGCAATCTACTGCCAGTCATACGAATCAGATTCCTGTCCGCAAGCGCCTGTTCTCGGGTGCCAGTTTACGGCGCTCAACCTCTTCCCAGGCCCATTCGACGACGGATGATGATATCCATTCCGTATTCAGTCTACCGATTCAGGACGAATCACTGTCTTCCAAGGTTCCTTTTAGCCCTTCAGTATCTGCGTCGTCGTCTTTCTGGGACGAATCGTCTGAACCTTTCATCAGCCCAAGCAGAAACCACGCCGAATACTATCCTAAGCAAATCATGTCTCCCGCAGAAATGCTCAAGCTAGAAGCTTTGGTACAGGAAGGCGGGGACGATGCCGTGCTCGGCCATGCTCGTGGGAACTCGTCCACGTCCGTCTCCACATCTATGTCAAATCCACTGTCGGACGTGATGTCGCTGGATATTCCGCTCCCTCCAACAACCCCTCCTTCCGCTCTACAGCATAGAGATAGGAGCAGTGCGTTCGTTGGAAATGCCACTACAGGGCAAGTTTCACGCCCGCCAAACCGGCCATCGTCCATGATTTCGAGAGTCCTAGGGGTTCCAACCACGCCTGTAAACGCAGGACGACCGTCGACCTCACAAGGGAATATGTCGTCTCCCGTCTCACCCGGACGCCCCTCCTCCATACAGGCCAAGACAATCTCGGGATTGTCACCGCCTCCGCGACCGCGTCGCCCTTCAACAGCGACAGGTGCAGATCGTCCCGGCGGTCGGATGAGCATAGTTCCCATGTTTCCGCTGTCGCCTCCACCGGCGCGGCGGTCTACGCGGCGGGCCCTAGAGACGGAGCAGATACTGCAGCGTCGCTCGATCATGAAGAAGCCCTCGTTTCTGGACATTGACGACGATGTGGACAGGTACAAGCCTCCCGCGGAAGACAGCTTTTTGGATATGGGTTCCGGGAAGGAATCGTTCGACACGGTGCGCAGCACGGATGAGGAGTTCGGACCAGAGTGATTGTTTTTGTGCATCTTTGTCGTGCGTCTACAACCTTTCCTTTCCTTTTTTCTTTTGCTTTTTTATTCTGTTCATTTATCCGGTATCACCTGCCCCACTCTTTATGGTTTTCACATACTGTCTAACCTTGCTTATAATTTCTCACCCGCAATATGACACGCTCAGTCCGATGTTCTGCACATATATATACTCCACGGAATTCAACCCTTTCTTTGCTTCTACTACCCTTCTTTGTTTTGAATGTTCTCCCTTCATTCTCAGCATACATACCTTCAGCATCTTGCTTTTCAATGAGATTTAATATCCGCATGGTATTATGGTGTCCTAGCTATCGGAATCTGGAATAGAGAGTTATGTACATGTGGACTAGTGAGAGAAAAGAGAATGAGCCTGTAGACCGTATCACTGCAAGTATCAAGTATAGATATATCGAAATTCCGCCCACCGACGATCAATCCGTCTCGTCGGTATGGTATCCTGCCCTTCTCATCGCACCCAGACGATGCCGCGCAGCGCCAAGATCCTTCTCCAGACGCAGGATCTCCACCTGCTGCTCCATCTCTCGCTTCTTGAACTCCAGGCCGGCCATATTCTGGTAATCGACGTCTTCCTCCTCCATCTGTTTCGCGGAGATGGCTCGGACTTGCCGAACAAGTGCCTTGCATGCCTCCGTGACGGCCTTGGCCGCGAGCTCCAAGCGCTCCTGGGTCTTCGACATCAGGTTCGCCTTCACGCGTGACGCGGCCACCAGCTGTGCCGTCGCGGCGGCTACCTCGTTGGATGCGACAATGAGCTGCTCCAGAGAATGGGTCCCAGATAGGACACCATCCGCACTCTCGATGAGCAGGTTCGTGGCGAATGCGACCGCGCGTGCAGCGGAGATGAGACCCTCCGTCCACCTGTTGTTCCGCTTGTAGAACTGTTGGCTCGTGCTCGAACCCTTTCCCTGCGCTACAATCTCTTGCTGCGACTCGGTCGCAGCCTGGATGAGGCGAGCGATGGCATTGGTGATTGCAAAGGCAGCCGCCAAAATCGAGTCGTGGACCTGCAGATCGACTGCGCTGAAGCGGTTGACATCCCGAGGACGGGTCATCAGTTCCTGCAAACGGGCAGTGGCCGCCTCGATGGCCTGCGCCGCACCCAACATCTCCTGCTCGACAAGATCTCCGATGTCCCCGTTCGCCTTCGCCAAGGCTTTGGACTTTGCGCTCTTTGGGATGATGGCTTCCACAGCCTCTGACAACTTCGTGAGGGCACTCCGGGTTTCGCCATTATTGCGCATGGCGATAGTTACCCTCTGAGGGCGATCGACCAGGTCCAGCTTGTACGACTGCAGGTTCAAGAAGAATCGCAGACCGACGTCTCCAGCCGCCTTGGCGACGTTGATGAGCTTGTCAGAAGCGTCGTCGTCGTTGGTCAAGCGGGTGATGCCTTTGACGTTGACTAGAGTATCCGCAAGGGACTGTGCAAATTCGTTGGCGCCTTTGATGACATCCACATGGTCACCACCAGGCTGGTTGTCCAGATAGAGGTTGAATACGGTCGCGAAGTCGGTGGCGTTAGACAGGGCCTTCTCAATCATAGACAGGGTGTATTCGGGTGTCGAGTTCTGGTTACCAGCCTGTGTCGGCGATTCGAGCTCGTAGATAGCGTCATCAACCTTTTGAACGCAAGCCTGGAGGATGGAATCTAAAGCATGCAATATGAGCGTATTGCGCGAACAAAAAATGGAATACAAAAATGGACGAACCAATGATCTGGTTGAGCTTTTTCCTGTTATCGAGGATCAATGTATCAATTTGAGCGTTTGTGGCCTCATCAGCGATACCTTGGTTCTGGGGGGGAATGGAGATGAACCTTTGCAGTAAGAAAAGCATGCAAAAAAACATGGGTTACCTGTTGTGCGTCTGACAATTTATGGATAGTACTATCCATGCCCTCCTGCAAAATCATGATTTCTTGGTCCTTCTCTTCACGAAGGTTCTCAAGTTCGACACCAGCAGCATCCAATTTTCCGAGGAGATCGTCAATCTGAATTTGCTTGGCCTAAGAGAGAAACAACGAGTCAGAAAAGGACAAACCACGAGAGATCTCGTTCACTCACCCGCAATGAATCTTCAAGCTCCGTCATTTGCCTGTTGTACTTGGTCAACACGCCCGACACCTCGGAACTCTTCGACCGCGAGGCATCCTCAGCCCTCTCGTTAGCGAAGTTGATTTCCCGACGAAGACGATCGATCTCGTCCTTGTGAGATGACTTCTGGCGATCCACGTCGAAGCGTGCACGGTCTCGCTCGCGTATCATATCCGCCAACTCCAAATTCTTCGCCTTCAAGTCCCGCTCCATGCGTTCCATACGATCTACGGCCTCCTGCGCCGAGTTAGCCTTCAATTGGAATTGCTTAAACTTGGATAGCATGTCGAGATGTTCTGTACGGAGTTGGCTATATAGCCTGGCAAGAGTCTCGTACTTGTTGCGCCACGAAGTGACTTGATCTTGCAACTGTTTGATGAGCTCGTCTTTCGACGAGATCTGGGAGTTGATGTGCATCGAGACTGCGCTCAGCTCGCCTTCTAAAGCTTTGACCCTCTATAGGAAGAATGGTTGAGCAAATGCGCATCTTCAGTGAAACGGTAAATTACAAACCCGATCATACTGTTCAAGCAAAAGCTGGTCGCGCTCGTACTGACCCCTCATAGCAAGCATGTCTCTTTCCATCTCATTGACATGTTGTGCCGCCTGGTTGTTGAGGTGCATCATCTGTTGTTGCATCTGTTGCTGCATCAGTTGCTCCTGAGCAAGGCGCTCCCTCTCAGCCTGTTCCCTCTGCCTCTGCTCAAACTCGTGTTGCTGCTGCCGTTCAAGGTCGAGACGTCGACGCTCCTCGGCCTCGCGGGCTGCCTGTAGAGCGGCTTGCTGATCTTCGTACTGTTTCAGCATGCGCGCCTGTTCGTTGACGGTTGCAGCGTCAGGAGATGGAGCAGCCGGTGGTGGGGATGGAGACTTCGCGGCAGCTGTTGTAGGGCGAGCAGGCAGGTCGGGCGCGCTTCCGTTGTCTAATAAGTTAGGAGGATCCTACAGATGGGATATTTCAGTCAAGTGTATCATGCAAACAGCTGCGGATGTACTTGGCCAAGCTTGGGAACGTTGATGAGGCCTGTCAGATACTTGAGATTAGAGCATTCATAATAGAACTTCCTCAAGCCATAGTGCTGAGAATTGTAGCGTGTTCGCAGCGGCTCCAGGGCCTCAATGTCGTTCGTCCCTGTAGAAGAGAACACATGAGCAATAGAGCGAAGAGGGGTGGCTGACGCATACTTCGGTGCATGGCTCGCAGCATGCTCGTAATGAACCGGTAGATACCCCAACTCTCTTTGACGAGTGGTACCAAAGCAGAGATTCGGCATTCATTATTAGCTGAATGTCTGAAGTGCGCGAAGACCATTTTCTGAAAGGATTCGATCTGGTCTTGAAGTGCCATGAGGTCAGAAATGGTCTCGTAACTATCAGATGTTTAAGTAGCCGGATCAGCTCAGACTGCATGTAGCGCACCCTTCGTTTGGATCGTCGATGCCCTTCAAGGTGACATATTCCTCGTACTCAAAAAGGCCATTGAATTCCGGCCGCAAACGGTGAAAACGCAGTTTGGACAGGAGAAACTGGACATAAGTTCGGATAAGGGGACCATATCCTGAATGACAGACACTATCACCACTCATCCAATTGAAGAAACAGGAATTGACATACCTCTCCCAGTATCATGTCCGACTGTCCGAGCGCAAGTTTCAAGCCAACCAGTTTGGCTTTGAGCTTCTTTGATGGTCTAGATACACCGCAGCTTAACTGCATGGCCAGGACAAGCATTATCCGCACGTACCACTGGGTGCCCCTCTTGCAATACTTTATGTACAGTGATGAGTGCCTTGAAGGTTTGGACTTCATCGGATAAGATGGGCTGAACGCGAAGGCCGGACCAGAAAGAGATAGACGAATGGTAGTCCCATGTGTACACGATGCATTCTACAGGGAGTGAAATGCGTCGCAGATGCGTCTGTATAACTGGTGGATGCGACAATACGTACTGCGAACGTGTTTCTGCTTTGGTGCAGTCTCATCCGGACTCGTCGCCTTCTTGATATTCACAACCAACTCATTCTCGGCCTTCTCTTTGTCGACTGGCCGGGTTGGGAAGTGGGCCTCCTCTCCATCGATGTCATACTGAGTTTGATGAATCCGCTGTGCGGACCACCTGAATGGGATTGACCAAATAATAAGACATGCATCAAGAAGCACCCAAAAATGCATGTACTCACATGTTTTAAACGAGAGACACAATGATATGAGTGAGAGTGAGTATACGAGTTTTGAGTGTAGTGCACAGCAGTGACGAATGCGTAATGACCGTGACCAGACGGGCGCTAACGGAAGTAGACCTTACAGCCGCGGCAGCGGCGTAGGCTTCCTTTCAGCCGCCATGTCCACCAGATTTTGGTCGGGTCAACTCAGGCAGACTTTTTCACGCTTTCGGTTTAGTAGGCCCACGAATGTTTCCAAAAATCCCGCGCGTCTACAACATACAGAGACGGGCTTCGAAGCCTCTAGACCTGTATACTCTACAAAACGCTACCGATTGCTCAATCCTACCATGATTGTACTGGGCGTCATCCCTATATTCACGTTCTATCTGGGTACATGGCAACTCCAACGCCTGAAGTGGAAGGTCTCACTTATTGACGAGTTAACTGAGAAACTCGAGCGCGAGTCTTTGCATTTGCCGAACAAAGTAAAGTACGTCCTATCGTCACTTGTCAGTCGAAATGGGATTTATATCTTAGCCAGTATTGCGGCTATACCTGATTTCATCTATCGCAAAGTCATATTGCGAGGGAGATGGGATGACGCCCGTTCCATGCTTCTAGGACCTCGCGTCCGAGATGGTACTAACGGCTACCACCTCATCACCCCCCTCATCCGAACCAATGCTTCGACCGTCCTCGTTGATCGTGGCTTCGTATCTGGGGATTTCGTAAAAAGTGGAAAGCGAATACCAATAGTAGAGGGTGAGGTTGAGGTTCGCGGCATGCTACGAGACTCGCAGGCTCGCAATTACTTCACACCGGATAACCATCCAGAGAAAGGCGAGTGGTACTGGGCTGACCTGAATGCTATGGCGGAGTATGCGGGGGGTGAAAATGCAAATGTGCAGCAGGTGCTTGTTGAGGAAATCTTTGGTACGCCCTCCCTATCGGCCCTATGACAGCGCTCTCACCTGTACCTGAAGAGGGCCATGCTGGTGACGCAAACTTGAGGGTCTCACATGGGATCCCAATAGGTAAGGCGGCCGTCGTTGATGTGCGGAACGCGCATGCCTCTTATGTAGTTACTTGGTGAGTTTCTTCTGTACCAACAGTAATTCTCATACTGACTGTGACCAGGTACGCTTTGTCTGCTTTCACTACGGTCATGTTTGTACGTTTGCTCCTCAAACAACGACGCGCTTTTGCTCGACTCCCGCGATGAGCTTCATCGTGGGCGGTGTCCACCCCTCTCGAATTGCTGCCAGTATATCACTATCCTAATGTCTCTTCCAAAGCATTGATCCAACCGTCTTCCTGGGGTTTTGGCTTCTTTTGTTTTGTCTGCCCTGGATCTTTCGTATGGAAGAGTTTGGCCATACTTCCTCAAGCTCACAATACTGCTTATCTGGAAGGTAATAAAGGCCATCTTTGGCTTTTGCAGCACTTGCGAATCAAACAGCCTTTCAGGTGACTCGTGGTGAAGCAAATGATCTGAAACTTACATCTTCATGACCTGGATTTCTGAAAGCTGCTGAAGGGGCCGCGAAGTCGACAGTGGCGGAATCGCGAATGCCGCAGTGTACTGTATGTTTTATTCAATAGTGTGTGACGCAGGAGTTTGCCGGCCAGCTCCGTCTATGCACATTGTCGTATCTCGTGTTAAATAAATGTGCTCGTTCATTTATTGCATAAATTCTTTATATGAGATCATGATATCGATCCTTAATTTCGAATACCAACTCAAAGCCCATTGTCCCCGATCTCGGAGAATTGCCATATACGGCATGTAAGCTCTAAGCACTGCATTACCAAGTGTGCACACCAGCTCAGCATTGGGCAACGACTGCGGGTTGCCCTGCAATTTATGCCTCGTACCATCGATTTCTCCCCGTCGCAGAACTTGGCCTCCACCGATGCAAGCAGGCCTCCTCACATCCACTTCCCCACCGGGGAGAACGACGTCAATCGCCCAGGTTCGTCCGCCAGCACGGCCGAAGCGATCGGCAAGCCTCTCGGACGGCCTTCCACCTTTCAGAGGTCATCCTCATCTCACGATGTCATCCCCTTTATTGATGCACGCACCAATGGAAGACGTCGTGTCCGCTCTGCACACGCGGCAAGCGTGCTAGGAGTACCCTCTCAGACAGCCACCATCCCTGCATCCTCTAATCCTCGGAGAAGGACCGCTGCGGCGATTGTCACTACAAGAGGACTGACTAAGATGAATAGAGCTCAAGCGGGAAGTAGCTTGGAATCCCCCTCCGAAGAGTTCGGACCGGGCGTGTTCTCGGATGAGTATGATTTGTGTACGCCCATTGAGATTTTAACGAAACATTCCCACTCTAATTCGTTGCGGCAGCTCATGAAGGCAAGTGATTGTGTTCATTGGTAGAGGCCTTTATATCGATTGCTGCTCCTAGACCCACATATTCTGGAAGACGTTGAGCGGGCTCTCAAGCTGAAAGCTCGTCGCGAGGCACGCTTGAAAGCTACCGTGGCAAATTCACATCTAAGAGAGGTGTCCTCCAAGTCAGACATGGCTTCCGCTTCTTCAGGTTCATCCCCCATACGGACTGCACGGCCTCTGGTTCCACCACCGCCATCCATCACGCCTCGTCTAAATGGACCTAGTTTGGAGTCTGAGATTGACTTCAGCCCCTCCGTGGGAGTCGAGAAAGTGGACTTACATCCTATCCCTTTGTCATCGAACGACGGTGCGACTTTGGACTGGGGGGGTTCACCGTCGGAAGACGAGAAGCCGGATAAGAGATGGTCTCTGTCGCGCACTATGCGGAAGTCAAAGGACAAGGGGATCAGCAACTCAAGCAAAGACGTCGTGGAGAAGCAGGAATCTCTATACGTTGGTATGTCGCGTAGTCGACGTGATCTGCGATACTATTCTAATGTCTATGGGTGCATCGTAGATAAACTTGCGAGAATTAGACAAGGTGTGAAGCCTCACACTTTGAAAAAGGCAGAGATTACGCGCCAGCAGCTTCAGAGGCGATACAATCTACTTTCTTCCTCTATAGGCTCGAGTTCAAATGCACTCACTCCTACTAAAGTCGTCCGCTGGTTTTCAAGTTTGGATCCACCGTTGCAATCTGATCTTGACCGAGCAGAGCCATTGACTTGG
This sequence comes from Bondarzewia mesenterica, assembly GCA_004802705.1. NCBI lineage: Eukaryota > Fungi > Basidiomycota > Agaricomycetes > Russulales > Bondarzewiaceae > Bondarzewia > Bondarzewia mesenterica. The sequence goes on from SGPL01000056.1 coordinate 44,673, forward strand.
TTGAAGCACTTGCGTGACCGAAGTGGGGCGAAGGCCGACAACCGTCTACCATGGCATCTCTCTGCGCTCATCATTGAGGAATTTATCAGGTCCCTTTCCCGCCGTGAAACTATGGAAACTATTCCAGAGGATACGCTTGCTACCGGGTCGTCGTCCTTGGCGTCTTACTCCCCGCCAGAGAAATCGCCATCTAACGCCTCGAGCTTCGATAGCCCATCTCGCGCTCATCTCGGAGCATCACTATCCCGTAGGCGGTCAACGGATGGTCATGTTTCCTTTGAGCCAGTCGTCGAACCTGGTCGTCGGTCATCCGCGGACGATCCTCGCCGAAGTGCTGAGGGATTCACCAGGATATGGCGGCAGTCATTATCCGGTGCAGGGTCGCCGCGAAGCTCCGTTTATAGCATGCTGAGCGCATCGAATACGAGTCACAACGCTAGCGGTATGTCGCCAGCTAGCAGTCGGAGGCACTTACGCGATATCGTTAGACGCGTTGGCCTTCGAGGAACCGAGAGCGACGACGCTTCAGCTTCGTCGCAACATTCCTTGTCTGAAGGGTATATTCGCTCGGACGAGGGGGGCGCTAAACGTCGCAAGCTTCGACCTCGTAGTCGACCTCCAGAACTTGAATCAGTTTCTCCAGTGCCCATTCGTGAGAGGAACACAGACCTCCATGACGATGCCCAGATGGACATGGTAGAGGTTTCGAGGCCGCTGGACGCTGACGATCCTACGACAGCAAAGCCTGAGATGCAGAGTGATCCTTTACCGTCTCGACCAAGCGCTCCGGTAATGCTGCATCGAAGTAGATATCGGACATCTTTGCCGCCGTCTGAAAGGACGTCATTGCGTGAAGAGGAGCAGGGATTCGACGAAGACGCTGAACATCAAGAGTACGAGCGTAGAGCTCGGTGAGTGTTACTTGCCTCTTCACTAGTATCCCGCCATTGAATGTGTGCATTGCAGTCTGCTCGACGACGCCGTCGCACAGAACCAACGCAATCGTGGTCTCCTGCAGCGTATAGCCACTGGTGTCAAAGAGTATGACGTGGTCCAATCCAGGATGTCCAAGATTTTTGGATTGTCTTTCGTGCCTTTATCCCCGGAGTTGTTGGACGCATTCTCTCACGATCCCGCAGTTGTGACTGGTTCCACACGCTTCTACAGGGGGTGGAGGGCTGTTGAGAGTATTCACGAGCACATTCAGCGACAACAGGAGACGGTTCAAACATTTCTACAGCAGGCGGAAGCACGAGGTCACTTACCTCCGCAGCCCAACATCCTCGATAAGCCTCTCGCTGCCCTATCTCGCGCCTTGGACGATCTGGAAGGGCACCGTGCCGCTATCACAGAACAATCGGAAAAGGTAGCACAGGCGCTTGCTCGGGTCAAGGAGCTTCATTCGACCGTGAAGACCGAGTACAACGATACAGCTGCACATACGTCTTCGGTGTACCCCGAGGTTCGCTTTGCCCTTTTCTATCTGTCGTTTTCATCTAACCATCTAACCACTCGTCAACAGCTCTCGTATATCGTCGCATTGGAGGAAAGCTACAAGGACCACTATCAACAAGTCTGGGAGTTCGGCATGGATGCTCTCACATTCCTTTTGGACACAGTAACCCCATTCTGGAGAAACTACGGAAAGGTCATCGGCATCGACGTCCAAGACTTTCTCATCATACCATGGTATCGGAACGAATTCACCGGCGAGGCCAAACGCTATCCAATCAAGGCCCTACCCAAACGGTCTTTACGGCATTGGATTGCGCTGGTTTTCTTTTTCTTCGTCTCGCTCTCAGCACTTCTGTCACTGACGCGCATGGCGTCGGCGTCGGCATCGTTCTGTCGGCTGCCGTTCATCGTGGACATGGGTTTGCGGTGGATGGCCCTGCCTGTCTTCTCGATTGTAGTGGTGAGCCTGTACTGTACGGTCGCCGTCGTCGCGTGCATTGTTGCCGCGCAGTTGGCGGTCGTGACGTGGTGGCTTTTTTGGTGGGCCAAGATTCTCGATTAGCCATGCTCACGCACATTCTTTCATCCTCATTTTTGTTCGGTTCTCATCTTTTTGGTCTTCACACGGACGGTCTACATGTATATTATTAACAAACACTGAGATTTTTTTGTACAGATCAAATTGTACAATAATGTCTTGCATAGAATAAGGAACATATAATTACTGCGTTTTTGGCTGAGATTGATTTATGTCCTCTAGTGGAGTTGGCAATATAGGAGGGTTCGTGGCCAGCGGTGAATGGGCGTATGTTGTAGGCAAACCTGAGGGTTTGCGGAGGGGGGCTGGTGTTGGGAGGGACAGAGTTGTAGTGGCAGACGTTGGTGCTGCTGGCGATGACTGAACTGGTTCAGGATTGGTGCTCGTGGTCGAGCTGATGGGGACATTTCCTGTTGTCGTGGGCACCAATGTTTGGCTCTTTCCAGAGTCGACACACGTTCTGCAAAAACCTTGATGTTGTCTCAGCACCATCCCAAAGCGGGCCAAAAAGGGAAAGTCGACTTACGACCACCTATCATGAGAGGGACGTCGGTCTGCCCGCAAGATATACAAGCTATCTGTTTTGGCGGATTCGCGTTCTTCGCCTGCATGGACCTTCTCCGCTTGGGAGTGTGATTTTTATCGTCGTCAACCCTCAGTTTCTTGCGAGATGCACTTCGCCTGGGGCGCGATCTATCGCTAGATTTGAGGGATTTCATGGCGTACGGTGGAGCAGCAGCCTGATTTCGATTTGTTGAGACGAATAGAATGGTTGAACAAATTAAAGGAAGAGAAACCCACGGCCTGGAGTTGCGCAAGCAAATCGCCTGGAGGCACCTGATATTGCAAATATTGCCGTTTAGAAGCTTCCTGCGATTGAGAGACGTCAGAAGTGGTAGCTAGATCGAGACACATCAGACATACTATCTCCCTGAGAACCTTTCTGTTCGCGACTAGCTTGTCTGCGTCACCGGCCCAACGCGACAGACCATCCCAAACTGATTGATGTACCTTTTTCAGTCGGAAAGTAATGACCTCTTGCGGAATGTTGGAAACCGCTGTCTCCTTGGAGGCCGTTGGTGGGTTTGACTCCGAGAAATCAACGTTCGGGAAAGGAACAATGGCGGACAGAAGGATTTCGCTGAGTATCCCACTAGGTGGTTTCCGCTCACACACGACTGGTCCTCTGGGGATCATCCACCGGTCATAGGGCTTCTCGCGGAACTCAAGAATGATATCAAAATCTCGTACAGGATACTGAGGCTGGGGGGAATATTGTGATGAGGTAGAATATCCGTATGCCTGATGCCCATAATTAGGATATGTAGTAGGCACGGCAGTGCTGGTAGGTCCTGATGATGGCATTGCAGAGGTCGGTGGCTGCGCGATCTGAGGAACAGATGTAGCGGAGACATTGGATACAGCAGGAGTAGGCGTGATTGATGGGTGAGGAGGTGGGGGAGACGGCGAAATATTATTGAGGGAAGTAATCAGCAGTCCAAGAGTCTTCAGCTGTTCCGGGGTAGCACGCCCAGAAGCAGCTAATTGAATGAGATTGGCAAGGATGGGGTTTGTTGCTGCTGCTGCGTTTACTTGACTGATAAGAGATGGTGTAATGGGGGTGTCAGTTGCAATAGAGGAGACGAATGGTGTGGACGCTCTTTGCATTGCAAGCGGAGCGGCCGGTGGCGGAGTGGGTGCTGCACGAGCAGGTGTTGGTGCAGTAGTCGACACGTACTGACCGTAGGCTGCATATGTAGATCCATATTGAACACCTGTTTGCCACGTACCGCTGGGATTATAGTATGAGGCTGCCGGCTGCGGTGGTCTTGATGTACCTGGCACAATGGGCAGGTAGTGCACCTCGTATATCGCAGTATCAAGAAAAATATGTGGCCCCACTTCAAGGTCACATTTTCCCAAGGGCTTGATCGTATGAGGAGGTGGAGATGCCTCAGACGTTTTCCCTCCGCGCGACTTGCTTGAGAACTTCGGGAACATCGAAGAGAGCCAATTCGCACGAGCTAGAATTGAGACGTTAAGATACTGCTAATTGCATGATGCTCTGGGTTATGTTGCACACATTGTTTCAACGAGTTCACAACAACAAGGCTGCGAAAACTGAGTTAACCATAGCTTGTAGTTGATGGGGGTGGAGCAAGTACCTATCAGCTACACTCTTCAAATCTGAGGATCCATCCTCATCACTACTGTCTGCCTCTAGCTCCCATCCTGGTTTGGGGCCAACAGGTATGTCTTGTGCACGTATCATTCGGAGTCTGGACAGCAAGAGAGTAGAAAATAAAAGAGTTATGCTCGGTGTTGAGGCTTCACTTAGTGAAGTTTGTTTGCTGCTGTTTGTCACAGGCGCTCAAGATCTGCTTCGTGAGATACAAGCCTTCGCTTCGACTTCTGCCTAGAACCCTTTGAATGAACGCGTCGCATCCACTGCCCACATCCTCTTCGTGCTAATATCCAAGAAATGTCAACTCGAGTTCGTGAGTAGTGCTCCATTAGCTTTGTTAGTGACTGTTTTAAATGACCTATAATCAGAGAAGGGTGGGACTATCTTCAAGCCTGTTGCGAAAGCGAGGCCTCGTCCTGCAACTGCTAACGGTGGACGAGCCTCTGCTACTCCTGACCCACAGCGCTCCAATGCTTCGAATGACTTACTCAGAGATCCCGCAACACCTGCACCTTCGTCGTCATCCATGCCCCCTCCCTCCATTATCCCTTCCAAGCCTGCACCACCCGCAGATTCGCAGAACATAATAGCTTCTCGCTCTGACCAGGTGCAGGAGCTTTCCGAACATTCTGTGCGTGATCCGAGTATATCGACTCGTACTATCAATCCGCCTCGTTTAATACAACCTGTGATGCCGACTGTATCTACTCCTTCCTCCGTCCAACCCTCACAGCCTACCCTGCCGCTCCCTCAATCTCAGATAGCCACACATAGTGCATCTGCGGCTGTTTATCCCACGCCGAACATGCCTGTACCTCTTGTTGTCGGCTCTCGGGCAACGCCGATCTCTTCAGCACGGTCTACTCCTGCTCCTCCTCTCGTACAAACGAATCACCATAATCTGACAGAATCATCACCCTCCACGCATCTTCAGTTACCACTCCATCATTTGCCTACCTTTCAGCCTTCTCTTCCGAGCCAATTAGGCTCGTCATCTCTTCCTCTCCCGAATGGAGAACTGCAGTTCGACTTTTCATCCATGGCTCCGCCCGAACTTCGTCTGTCTAATGGACAATCTTCTCTGAATAGGGAAGGTTCAACTACGTATAGATTACAGCTGACCTCGGAAATTGTCGTCAATTCCCTTCGACCTCGCAGGCAAGCCTCCAAGAAGAGTGCGAATACAGCTGAAGGACGCTCAGAAAATGTCTCAGAGCCTTCGGAAGCAAGAACTAGACGTCCTCGCGCCAGAAAGCCTGCCGAAGGCTTGCAAGATCCTATCACTTCAGAGGCCGGACTAGATGGACCTCGGAGGAAGCGGCGCACACGAAAGGTTGCTGTCGCTGAAGTCCCCGAGCATGGAGAAGAAGATTCGGAGCCGGCCGCCAAGAAGCGGAAGCGCAAAACGTCGGGCGGCACTCGAGGTCGAAAGAAATCTCGCGCAGCTTCATTGTCACCCTACGATCCTGACGCGGACCCCGGTGAGGAGTTGGACCCAACCGTGACCACTATGGCTGCGCTCTGCGAGGACAGTGGACAGGGTCGAGTAAGCAGCAAAGCGGCGCAGATTTTTGATAATCATGCAACTTGGAAGCGAACGAACAGGGAGAGGAGAGCACGAATGCGAGCCATCATGGAGGCTAGGAAGTATGGCAAGAATGAAGACGAAGTGGAAGCGGAAGGTGCACGTGCTGAACCCGCTGCTGCTGGTCCCTCCGACACCACTGCTAGCAGTTCAACACACCATATCGCGGAGATTCAGAAGGAGATCGGCGAGGAAGGGGAGGATATAGAAAGCCATGAGGGCTTCGACTATTCTCAGTCTGTGCACACGAGCCGGTTCAACGTCAAAGTCAGGATAGGTCCCAACGGCGAGACTATATTGGATGAAGAATCTTTGTATGTTGACCGCGCGGAAGAAGACGACACGGAGAATTACGCACACGTCGAGGAATCGGACGCGACAAAGTTTGTCAACTCAGCATCATACGGAAAAAAGTTCCGAGGTTGCCGCTGGAGTGCGGAGGAGACGGAACTCTTTTATGAGGTGAGTTCGGTCCGCATTGTGCTGGAGTGTGATCATTGACACCGTATTGTTAGGCTCTCTCGCAATTCGGCGAGAATTACGAGCTGATATCCTACGTTCTCCCTGGACGCGACCGTAAGTCGTGCAAGAATAAATTCAAGGCTGAAGACAAGAAGAATCCCAACCGCATTACTTATTGCCTCAATAACCGTATTCCATATGGTACTCGTTCATAATTTTGGTCGATGGCTGTCGTGTTGGATCTGACATGACCTACCTACAGACATGCAGACACTGACCCGCATGACTGGGAAAGACTTTTCTGGCCCGACACCTATTATCAGCGCACCAGCACGGCCCAATCTGTCACAGCTCAATTCCCAAACAGCACAGGCATCTGGCGTTACTGCTGACAGCGCCAACAGGGACGAACAGCCTGACAGCGCAGCTGCTGGGCCTTCGAATGTCAAGGCGCATGGCAATGCAGGGAAGAAGAAGGGGCGGAAGAAACAAGATGATGGAGTGGAGGTCTTAGGAGCGATTGACGACGCTGATTGGGATGCAGAGTAGTTGGGTCGTAAGTAGATAATACAGGCATCATTCTTTCCTTCATTCACTGGCAACCACCAGTCCCGAATTGATATTTGTCAGTAGACCGGTATTGTTTTTTTTTTTCTGGGAAGCATTGAAGCTGCTAAATATCGGGTCGGTACAGATTTATCTATTCTCCGAGTCTTGAGGGGACAACTTTTTCCGAGTCAGAAGGTCTCAATCATGACTAGACAATAATATTTCACAATATATTGGTCGTAGCCGGGGTAGCTCAGCTGGGAGAGCAACAGACTGAAGCTGTGGGTAAAATATGTTATCACGATTTCTGGAGGTCCGGTGTTCGATTCACTGTCCTGGCATTTTGCACCGCACAAATTAATTTTTGTTACTTTTTGACTCCCAAGAGTGGAAGGCGAGGGTCTGAGAGACAAGGGCGAGTACGAGGATTTTGACGATACGACATCGGCATTCATGCGTATGTGCGCGGGGCGAAGACGTGTCTGCTAGTGCGGCGTCTCGAATATTGGGATCAGCGGATCTCCGCGGATCCGGCGATTCCCATATTTTGTTCCTTCTCCCTTTTACTTGAAAGTGTAGTACTACTACTTTGTCCAAGCTCCTTACGGTGACTAGCTGCTGTGAACGCCAAAGTGCCTTAACACACTGGAGTCCCAACCCTTCTATGCCTCGCCGTACCTCTCAGAGCATGCCCGCACCACCTTCTCGCCCTGCCAGCCCTTTAGCAGAAGAGCTGGACGATGTGAGCCCTTTCACTCACAAATCCTAATTTGTTGACGAGTCCTCGTACGTTAGACCGCTTTCTTTGATACAGTGGACGAACTCCAGCAACATGTAAGTGGGAGGCATGTGCATATATGCACTCTGCAGTCTGGAATCTTTGTCGCGGACTCATCATGGGTTTACTTCAGGGCATCAATGTTCAGGACATTGTGAAGCTCAAGGTGAGTCTCTCCCTCTGTGTACGTACATCATCTTGTATTCAGTTCATGTTCTAGGCCGCTGCGATCACGACCGTCTCGGGCGTCAATATGACGACCAGGAGGCAGATGCTCAAAATAAAGGCATGTAGGCATTGCTTGGTAAAGATGGGGCCAATTAATATCGTTGCTTAGGGGATGTCTGAAGCGAAGGTGGAGAAAATAAAGGTGGAATCATTTATACCATTCTCAGACGCATATACTCAAACTCACGTCCCATAGGAAGCTGCACATAAGATGCTTGTAAGTATCTCTCTTTTTTTCGGTAAGAGCTGACCTGGAATCGTACCATCAGGGGTCCTCCTTTGCCACCGGTCTCGAGATGCAGGACAAACGAAAGCGAGTTCTGGCTATAAGCACAGGCAGCAAATCTGTTGATGCCATGCTTGGAGGTGAGTTTGGCGGTCATGATCATGAGCAACCCAATGACTATGCACTTTCGGCAACAGGGGGACTTATGTCTCAATCGATCACTGAAGGCAAGTTCTATTCCAATGAAGTTCCCTGTCTATTGATGATTTTTCTGCAGTCTATGGTGAATATCGCACTGGAAAGACGCAGCTGGCACATACAATCAGCGTTATTGCTCAATTACCGCCTGATCTCGGCGGCGCTTCTGGAAAGGTGAATATATGCGCTCATCAACGGCAGGAATAGTCCATTTCTCACTTCTTTGGTTCTCCAGGTCGCATTCATCGATACTGAAGGTATGTGTAGGCCGCGAACCACTCATACCTGCCAGTGTTCAAGTCTTCCTGTATACAGGTACCTTCCGTCCTGATCGTATTAGATCGATTGCGGAAAGATTTGGCGTAAATGGCGACATGGCATTGGAGAATATCTTATACGGTCAGTTACTCGCGGACCGAATTTTACTTCTCTGCGCTCATTCCATTGCGTTCAGCTCGTGCTTTCAATAGTGAACACCAGGTATAGCAACCGACGAATTCAGGAGCATGATCCCACTAACATCTTCCAGATGGAGCTCATAAATGAGTGCTCGGTGCGATTCGCAGAAGACAAAGATTTTAAGCTTATGGTAAGATACTATATCAACGTCAATGACTTTTGTCCCTAAACGTCAGAATTAGATCGTGGACAGCATTATGGCTCTTTTCCGTGTCGATTTCTCTGGTCGAGGAGAGCTGAGTGAACGACAGCAGAAAGTGAGGCCATGGATTTTCTAGAATCAATGTCCTCCAAAACTCACACCTGTGTTCGACTAGCTGGCCCAGGTGTGTAGGCTTTCGGTTTTTGCGATGAGGACAGCTGAAGGTTAAGGCCGATGCAGATGCTCTCGAAACTAACAAAGCTATCTGAAGAGTTCAACGTCGGTTTTTCATTGAACCTGTGCCCCTCATCCTAATTTTTTTTTTCAGATCTCGATATTGATGACCAACCAAGTGCAATGCATGTCCTCATATGATACTCGTTTGAGTTTCGCAGGCTGACCGCCTTGTCTTACAATCTACAGCGGACCCTGGTGCGACTATGACTTTCGTCGCAGGTGGCGCGCTCAAACCCATCGGCGGGCACATCATCTCGCATGCGTCAGCTACTAGGATTTTCCTTCGAAAAGGTATCTCTTCGTCAATCTGCGTGTCTCCTTTGCAGCATTTGTCAACAACGAAGCTCACCACGCCCCGAATGCATTTCTGATCCTCTTCTTCTTGACAATCTTGTATTTTCGTGTATTATTCAGGACGAGCCGAAGAGCGTGTGGCAAAATTGGTCGACAGCCCTGACAAACCCGAGTCCGAGGCCTCTTATAAACTCGATGAAGGTGGTTGGGCAGACGTCTAACGGGCGAACCCTTTTTCTCATTCAAGACCACTGCTTGTGCTCGTCAAGGGACTATTGCTTAGGCTTCTGCTTCGCTTGTTGCTGGTTATTCGTCTTCGCTCTCATGCACTGATCCTGCTATCTGCGCTCTATCTTGACACTTTGTAAATGCTCTCTCATCTTACACCCGTGTATCAGCCGTGTGTTTTCGTATCGATGAATACTGTTAAATGATCACCCTTCTGAACGAATAGTACTCTGCGGGCCGCGATCCAGCGTGACCTGCTGGATATGTTAGAAGCCGGTAGAACCGTGGAAGCAGGATGCATTTCCACCGCAGGTCAATGGACCCACTCGAGCCCGGTAGCATGATAAATCAGTTCCATTCTAAGATTGGAGCGTGACGGAGGCACCGGATGTATATCATCCACACATTTCTCACCCTGAGCGTTGAGCCAGCTTCATCATTCCTACAGTCCACCAACCATGTCCAACCCCAAAGCATTTCTGCTCGTCTTCTCCGAGCCTGGGTCCGCTGTCACTGAGTCCGAATTTCATGACTGGTACAATAACGAGCATGTACCCTTACGAGTGAACACTCCCACCTTTTCGTCCTGGGCTCGATATGAGCAACAAGACGGAGAGAAGCCCTCCTGGGGAGCTCTTTACGATCTCGAGTCGTACGAGGCGACGCAGGTGCCGCCGTACAGCCGGTTGGCGGAGACACGCAGCGAGCGGGAAAAGAACTTAATGTCGAGGTTAGAGTTCTTGGACAGGAGGATCTATACGACATACGAGGGTCACCCAATCCATCCACCCTCCGCGTTCTACGATCCAAAGAAGACGGCACCGATCGTGTTGATCGTGGGCATATCCGTGAAACCGGAGGCGGAGGAAGATTTCAACAACTGGTACGACGAAGAGCACATCCCCTTGCTGGCGAAGGCGCCCGGATGGATTAGGAGTCGGCGGTTTGTCCTTGAGGATGCGCACAGCATTGGGACGGGTGGTGGGAGGAAGGAAGGGCCGCCGAAATACTTGGCCGTGCATGAGTGGACGGAGGAGATAAATCCTGAAAGCGAGGAGTTTAAGGCAGCCCTCAATACTCCCTGGAGGACGAAGATCCTGCAGAGTATAACAGACTTCGAGAGGAGGATGTTCAAGTTGTACAAGAGGTGGGACAGGGAGCAGTGAATACGACAGGGGAAGTGGGTGACTTCAGGCCAGTGGGGAATTATTGGAAACGTGAAAGGGAAGAACGTGCCTCGGATATGTGTACTTTTACTGCTCGCGCTCATATGGACAGGCCTCAGGCCCCTCAGGCCGAGCCGTGATCTTTTCCAGGAGCGCCAAGGTCTGTGTGGATCGCGGTTAAGTAGTCGAGCACAGGAGAAACGTTAAGACCAAGGACGTGAGTGAGTGACACGTTCAGTAAGTACCAGAGTGAGAGGGAGCGGGCAAGGAGCTCAATTCCGGCGGCGCCGTTCGCGACGTCCTTGCGCCGTCCCACATTCATGTCTTGAAATAACCACCAGGGCTTGCTGTCACGACTCGGTCACGACTCAACCACTCATTCGACAGCGCACTGGAACGTGCGTGCATACTGATGCTCTTTGCCCGTCGGCGTTTAAATGCGTCAAGGCCCGCGTTGGTGGTATTCCATAGGTAGTGGTTGCCATGCTGTTCCGGACACTTTCCTCGAGTGTTGCATATGATCACTGTTCGTCGTGGTAAGATAAGAATTTTGATTCTTATTTAAAGGCGAAGGCGGACATGTTTGACGGCTTGTAGGACCTCCTCCGAAAGTGCTGATTATTCTCCTACGAAACTCCTTTGTGAAGAATGGCTGTTCGCTGGAGTCTCGTCACCACCCTCGTCGCGTCTTCGATAGTCTATGGGCTGTCTTTATCTCCCTCTTGGCCTGTTCCCAATACGTTTCCGAGTATCGGGGAGTGCGCCAGTGAACCTTTGACTTTCTCTTGCGAGAACACGACCACGATCAAAAATACGTGCTGTTCACCCACGCCTGGAGGGCTTGTTCTGCAGACTCAATTCTGGGACACGTACACTGGCTTCGAGAAATATGGGCAGCTGTTGCCCAAAGACAGCTGGACTATCCACGGACTATGGCCCGACAACTGTGATGGGTGTGGTTTCCTTCAAACGCTCCTTATCTCTGCTACTCAGCTTAAGGCACTCGATGCTGTCTCATAAATGCAGGTCGTTTGAACAATATTGCGACCTTTCCCGGCAATTCGATCCCCATCCTTCGCCAGCAGTCCTTCCAGATGGCACTGTAGTACCACCGTACACCGGTCCTGGTCTGGATACATTCGTGGCAGAATTCGGTCGGTTTGACTTGCTCGAATACAGTGCGTAAACTTGTGTCATCAAACTCATGCTCTATTTACCTACTCACATCTCAGTGGAGAAGTATTGGGTCAGCCAGGGATCGTCTAACGCTGACTTCTGGGCCCACGAAGTGAGCTTCGGAATGGGGCATCATGCTTTTAATCCGAAACAAAGCTGACAGCGTTTGGTAAACGCAACAGTTCTCGAAGCATGCCACTTGCACTTCGACTTTTGACGTCGCTTGCTATGGCTCTGGATACAAACAGCACCAGGATGTTGTCGACTTCTTTTTGGCTGTCACCAGAGCCTTCAGAATGTTCCCGACATTCGATATGCTTGCCGCGTACGTAGAGCTTTGGCGATCTTGTTTTATCCCTGATTGACTCAGGTTTAAATTTAGATCTGGTATCGTTCCCTCGAATAAAACGACATACGGCCTCGGCCAGATTCAGAATGCGTTGAAAGCGCAAACGGGATCTCTCCCCTACATTGGCTGTGGAAGCAATGGAACTGTGATTCAAGAGGTCTGGTATTTCAATCACGTTATGGGAACGGTACGTCACTTTTCCAATTTTCTGCGTTGTGTATGATTTCTTTTTGTTGTTAATATTGCCTACCGGCAGGAGCAATTCGGATCCTTCAAAAGCGTGGATTCCACGACGAAAAGCAGCTGCTCAAACACGACTGGTATCCACTACTTCGAGAGAACACCCACTTCCGAACGTGAAGTGCGACTGTAGGGAGCTGTAGGGCTCGTAGTACAGTTCCACGAATCTTGTAAAAGGTACTCACAGTCGCTCTCTGAACTTTGCAGCAGTTAGAGCCAGGAAATGGTTGAGTAGCCGGGTATCAATCAAACCTTCTCTACCGGTGTGCATTTGGTGACCGTTTGTCTCCGTTTGTGAACGGAAAAGTTGCGAAATTTTTCCGAAAAAGCGCCCTAAGCGAGACGCGTCTGAGCACGAGATACGCGAGGCAGAATAAACAGAATTCACGTGATGAAACGCGACGCGAACGCGAATGGTTCAACGAATGTCATTAGCCAAGCGTCTCTCTTTCCTCCGTCATCGTCTCCTAATCACTCCAACCCCCTTTAATCCACAATAACGTTAGACCGTTCATCATACTTGACTGCCATGATCAACACCTTATCACTGGAGGCTTCAGACTTTTCTACTAAACGAACCCTGTCAAATCTTTCGTTGACGGTGGCCAAGAGCAAACGCGTCGTCGTTGTCACAGGAGCGGGCATCTCGTGTTCTTGTGGCATTCCTGTAAGTTGTTCGCGCGTCTACCGCGCTCTGATTGATCATGAACATGGTCGATCTCTGTGCAGGATTTCCGGTCTTCCGACGGGTTGTATGCACTCGTGAAAAAACAGTACCCCGATGTCGTCCTCAAGGGCCGCGATCTGTTCGACGCGGCGCTCTTTCGCGACTCAACATCCACCTCCGTTTTTTACACCTTCATCTCTCAACTCAAACAATCCGTTGACACCGCGACACCCTCTCCAACACATCATTTCATAAAAACCCTCGATGCGAAGAAAAGACTCTTACGCTCTTACACACAAAACATCGATGGACTCGAGGAGCGCGCGGGCCTTCTCGGGAGCTCAAGCCAGGAAGCGAAAGTGAACGGAAAAGGCAAGTCAAAAATTAAGACGAAGGAGGTCCGCAATGTTCAACTTCACGGCGATATCCACCGGGTACGGTGTACATTCTGCTCTGCGGACCTGCCCTGCACTCGGGAGCACCTAAAGCTCTTCGACCAAGGTCTTCCCCCAGACTGCCCCGAATGCACTGCACGTTGTAAGTAGACGTTTCGACCTCATGCCTTCCATGCGAAAAGCAGACACACAAAAGCTAATTATGCCGTGGCTTCTTCTCAGCGGAAGCGCGTCTCGCGCGTTCGGCGCGACCCCTAAAAGTCGGAACCCTCCGCCCTGCGATCGTTCTGTACGACGAGGCCCACCCGCTCGGCGACGACATCGGGGCCATCCAGACGGCCGACATCGCGCGCAAGCCTGATTTACTCATCATCATGGGTACCTCTCTCAAGGTGCACGGCTTCAAGAAACTCGTCAAGGACTTCGCCAAGGCCGTCCACGCTAACGCGCCCACCGCCGCAGACCGCACGTCGGCAAAGTCCGTCGCGAGGACCTTGGCGGGCAAGGTCATTTTTGTGAATAAGACCGCCCCCGGGAGCGAGTGGAATGGGATTATTGATTATCATGTGGATGGGGAGACGGATGCGTGGGTTGAGAGAGTCGTGGATGACTGGAAGAAAGCCAGGCCGGTGGATTGGGAGACGCAGAAGACGCTGGTCGCGACTGCGAAAGAAGGTAGTGGGGCTTGGAAGGTCGTCAAGGAGGTCGTGGCGGCAACCAAGGGGAAGAGTAAGTCGATCTGTTCGCAGAACCCCTTTCTTTGCAGTGCTGACTTTCCCATCACAGAGGGCAAAAAGCCTCTCAACCTTGGGATGGAGAACATTCGGCCAGAAGACGATGTCTTCGTTGCCGTCCCCAGCGCAAAAAACCCTCCATCATCCCCGAGCAAACGCCGACAGTCTACTTCGCACTATTCGGACGTCGAGTGCAGCCCATCCAAGAAGCATCTCGTCAGCGGTTCGAGACCGAATATGGCGATGGAAGAGCGAGGGCTGTTATTCGGAGATACCACGAACAGCAAGGCCAACGACACGGGCGAGGGGCCGGTCGATGTGGATCTCGTCAGAGTCAAGAGCCAGAGTACATTGCGGAGGAAAGCGAGCAAGCCACGAATGAAGATGGAGCTAGTTCTCCCTGCACGGTCCAAATCGAGGGTCAGGAAATTTTCAGAAGCCAAGGTGGAAGCGGACGTCTTCTCGTGAAGCGAAGTATTGCGAGGCCTGCACTGGATTTCTTGATGTTGTACCATAATTTATTGCTGTATTGTAAATAGCGCTTTGGGAGCCCGCCGCTCACTCTCCATCTACGCGTACGCATACCTGAAACATACTTGTACTTTTGATTGTCTAAATAGATGCATACACGTCAGCTAGGGAGGATATGCAAGCATACGCATGAGACATGGCCGGCATGTCTTTACCAATAAACGTGGCATTATGAAGGAAGAATCACAATGCGAGAGAAGCATATATGGCACATTGGAAGGTTCGAACTCACAAAAACTCACAAGAACACATACGAATACAAAATGACACGCCCACTCTCTAGTCGCTGATCAACTCTGACACACTCCAGTCCTCGAAACTACCATCGGGGAGGTATCGTCGAATGATGAGGGGAATTTTTCGCTGTGAGAGCTCTTTGATGGCGATTTGGAGGGCGTCGGTCTCGCCATCTAGTGGTACAAGGATGGGGGCATTCATGCTGAGATACCACCAGACCGACGGTCAAAGACATCTCATGGATGACAAGCACGGATCGACTCACCTGATCTGAAGAGCCCTTGTCCCCAGTATTCTCGCTCGTTCGTACTTTGTCAAGTAGGGGGTGGTTACACGGACTTTATTGGCCTGCCGCTCTCCCGCTAGACCGGTTGCTTGCGAAGCTTGTGCTTCGTGTATCGCCTCTCCATTGGCCATCTCTTGGTCGTGTTCGGCGCCATTGAGACCTTCGAGGCCATTCACCTGCATCTCCTCACCAGGGGCCTCCCCCTCCCCCTCCGCCTGCCCTTCGGCGGCAAGGAGGTCGTAACCCTCATCCTACGCAGAATGACAAGTTGAAGGAAAGGCGCCAGAAGAAAGCGAGCAAAACGCACGATGGCTTCATCGTTGAGCCCTGGACCCTCATAGTCAAAGTCATCGCCCGCGCCTCCGCCGTAACCGTCGTCCGACATGGTGCAAGTTTTTTGAGTAAAGTGAAGGGTGAGCGAATCGAGCAGGGATCTGGCCCGCGCCACTTGCAAGCCAAACTGGCGGGGATGGAGCGGCGCGAGTGACGGACTTTGAATTAATTGTACTTCCTGTTAATTCCTCACGTCGACCAAGTATCACGCAGTATTCTTCTGTTGGGCTTGGGTCAATGTCCATTTCAGACTTTGTGGCCTCGTGATCCGCAAGTTTTCCGTGCAGGTTGCTGGTGACCTGCCAAACGTGGGCACCAATTGGAAGAAGTCGACCGCCACCGCGATTCATAAACGTTGGCCTGGACAGCGCCCTCACTATGCGGCGGAAACACATGCCTGCGGTGACATTCGAGTCGTGGATGTTCCATATGGAGGCTGGCAGTTTCCTAAAGGAGAGTAACATACCTTTGTATGGAGCATCGCGAGAGGTTCTCATCGAAGACGGTGGTTCTCCCAAGGCCCAATCGGGATACTGACTAGGATCATCGACTTAATTTGTGTTGCACTTCCGGGCACTCACAACCCCAATTGCAGCGATGAGCCTGGCCGTACGCCATAATAGAGTCTGAAAAGACCGATTGACCCCCGCAGCCTTGGATCCGAGTAGACGTTTCCTAACATTTTTGACAACGCCCGTTTCGTGACATCCAACCCCGCAAGTTCCATACATCCCCTTCTCATCTGGGATATATGTCCACCCTCCGTCACGCGAGTCCCATCATTTCTTCCGGCTCTCCTCCTTCCTTTTGGCGCGCAACTTGTCTCCTGCTCCCTCCTGCTCCCCTCGTCCTCCCCCTCTCTCATTCCTAACATACACCAGCCACTCCAAAACATAAGTGACACTTTCTACCCTCTACTCTCCTACTCTCTCTATGCCCCCCAAAGGATCTCTAAGACCCCGCACGTGGGGTACCCGTTTTGATTCCCTCACTTCCGCCTCTCCTCCTCTGACCCCTCCAAACAACTCCATCTCTCATACCCCATCTATTACATCCTTCGGCAGCCCAAGAGTCCATTCGTTTGCTGCTAATACTAGCCCCATTCCTACAGCAAAGAGAAAGGAAGACAAGATGCCTCACGACGCTAGCGTCTTTGTGGGCAGGTTCGCATATATTTGCTCTCTCCTTGATAGCGTATCCTGTGCATTGACGTGCTTCCTAGTCTCCCCTCCCATATAGAGCACCAGGAACTCACCCGTCTTTTGTCGGAACATCTCTCTGCGCATGCGGAAGTCAAAAACATCAAAGTAGTCCGCGACGCCAAAGGTGGCGTATGTGCTTTTGTCCAGTGCGAGGTAAATTTTATATCCTTCTATGTTATTTATCTGTTTCTATCTTCTGCGGGCTCATTGATTCTTCAGGATGCAGCGTCCGCGACTCGCCTCATTCAGACCCTCCGCTCTCAACCCCCTCAGCCTTTTTTTGGGCCGTTACTTGCGCTATGAACAAGCCCGCGCTTTGAGAACCTTGTTGATCTCGTATCGGTATGTTTCCTGCCCATCAGATCAGTTTTTGATGCCTGACTCCACTGTCCCTTTAGGACGCCGGTCCATCCGACAGATCTCAGGTCTCCTGTCGCTGCAAATGGCCAGCGAGAAGGCCCAGTCGAGCTTGAACCTGCTAGCGCTATGAGACTATGGAGGCCTCGTGGGTCTAAGTGATTTTTTTTTTCATTCCTGTACCTTTTTCATTCGGAATGACTGATTATATGCGTCCTAAAAGATTTGTTACCATCCTCTACAATGTAGATGCGTGTCAATTCGATGAGAGCCTTGTTCAGACACCGTCTCTCGCTTCAAATGCGGATATTGTTCGCACTCCTTTAGACGGCGCCGGGCTTCTTATCGCTCCCTTGAGCTATGATTCCGATGTAAGCTTCTAAAGCTTCTCCTCCCAGTTGGACGTAATAAAATTGTAAACCGAATACACCGTAGACGATCTACAAATTGGCTTCCGCTTTCGGGCCCGTGGAGTATTTCGGTCTTCACGAATCCGATCAATCCCGACCACAAAGCGAAGGTGAGACGACCGGGCTTCAATTATTCGTATTCAAATCTCATGGTGACTGTATAGGACCCAAAGTATATCCCGCTCCACATAACGCTTCAAGGCCGTCCATCATGGATCCAGGCTGCTGGGAGATAAAATGGGAGCATAGAGACGACTGTGTCTCCGCTCTGATGGCAAGTGGAATGGGGTCATTGTTTGGGGTCACACTGATCTTATTCGTCACGATGCACAGGCTCTTCGCGCTGTACCTCATCTGACTGTGACATGGGCCCATTTGCCCTACTCGCGCCCCTCATTCACCACTCCTCTCCATCAGCGGCTTAAGGAGCAGACTCCGTACACAGCGCCCAACCGAGCTCATCGCTTCTCAGAACCGAAGCCTGCAGGGCCACAAAGGCCTCGCGCATTCACTGCTGGTGCCCTTTTGCCTCACCATATGCGAGAATCGACCATGTCTACGCAAGCTTCAGATGTTGATTGTGACACTGCTGCAGGAACTGCAGGCTCTCCCCCCTCTTCTAGGCACTCGTCCTCTTTGCATAATGAAGGCGTTGGTGCCCTTGCTGAACAGTCCCACACTGTCCAATCGCCGGAGGAGCCAGCGGCCGCGGAGTGGGCGTCCATGCACCATCGCCGTCAACCTAGCAGCCCAACTTCGCCTACCGCTCATCGTGGCCAGAGTGCTGGAGCGGCACGATCGTTGCTTTTGCCTCTGCGTCCTCGCATTCATTCCGGGAACTCTCGAAGCTTGATCGATGAGGATGTGAAGAAAGCAGATGAAGACGTGAAGGACTTTTCTGCCACGCATAATGAAAGATGGAATGCATCTTTATCGTGGGGTGAGAGCAGAATGGATTCTGATGAGGATTCTGACGACGGGAGGTACGGCATGTCCCCTCGATATCCGTCGTTCTAAATTTAATTCTGACCTTTCCCAGATCATCAGAACCAGATTTCGTCTATCCTACCCTGTCTGCACCCATTACGCCTGCTAAGAGACGCGTTGCTGCTGCTGACCAGCCGTCGTCTCTCAAGGACCAAGGCGTCCAGACTAATCTTGAAGTCGCATCCTTGACGGAAGGGTACGCTGCTGATGATAAGGCACCGATCACACCAGAGTCAGCGCCGTCTCTCATCTCTCCCGATACTCCAGGATTCACATACCCACCCACTCCTGACAGTGGAAGTGTGGTCGACCCAGCGATACAGATGCCCACTCTAAACCTAGACGAGGAGGCTGTGAGCGAAGATATATCTGAGCGACTGCATGGTGTGACTTCGAGGAGGCCGTCAAGGATCTTGATCCTACTACGATCTTCGTTGGTGGGCTGGAGATGTATGGTTCGAATGCTTGGGACGAGAATAGGGTCAAGGGGGTGTTCGGGAAGTACGGAGATATCGCGGATGTCAAAGTAGTGAGGCCGCGTAAGTGCAATCAGTTCTACAAGACTCTTTGAGCATATGCTGATGGAATATCCAGTGAACAAGAGGTCGGCCTTTGCTTTCGTGAGGTTCAGTGACGCGGACGGCGCGGCACAAGCTGTTGTCCAGGAGGTAAGTGTACGACTACATTTTTTGTTCGGATACTCATGCATTTTACCCAGCACAACCGCATATACAACGGCCGTCAGATCCGCGTTCAACTTCGGAACAGCAATCATCACTATCGCACTCCATGGAGATTCAACGGACGAGGAAGGGGGAGAGGCTTTGCTCAACGCTTCCCCATGAACCGGCCTGACTTTAACTTCCATCACGGAGTTGCGGCCGACAATATCCAGTCGTTCTCGATGGAGGGTATGCGACAGGACCAACAGTTCCATATGATGAACGCGTATCGCGGCGGGGTCCCTGTCACTGGTGGAGCCAATAGCTCATCCTCAGCAGTCAGTAGCAGCTATGGTGGCAACATCGAACCAAGTTCTTACGTTCCGTCCAAGGCGCATACCCCGGACTCGTCCACCGCGCCGCATAACATCACGGGTCCTGCACCCTCCGCCGTTGACGCCGCAGCACCTTCTACGGGAAATCTCGCGCCACCTGTACCTCCTGCTCCCGGAATGGCTCCTCCTGTAATGGCGTACCATGCGATGCCCGGTGTGGGATTCTACCCCGCTCAACACTGGTACCCTCACCCTTACCACTATCCGATGCCCATTATGCCTGGATATCATCCCGGGTTCTCGGTTCCGGCACCGCAAAATATGCAGGTTCCCTCCGGAGTCGAAAACAGCAATGGGGTTACTGGCAATGAATGGTGTTTATCAGGTATGTGTTGCCTGCTCGAAGAAGTGGTTCGCAAAAGTCACCCTATATACCTTTCCCAACTAGCCCTTCGCACAGTATCCAGCATACCCGATGGTCACTGCCATCCAAGAGCCGTCCAAACCCAACCCTGCCCCGCCTTCCGATATGCAACAATTGCAACCCCCTTTATTACCAACGGGCTTCATTCAAGGCGAGGATGGCCTGGTTCCCGTTTACCCCCCAGAGGCGTTGGACCAGTACATGTCAAACTCGGGCGGTCAGTCTCAATCTCAAGCGCTTACGCCTGCTCTCCAACCTCAGCCAGAGGGGATGCGACGAAGCGCAACTATGGTTGCTCCTGGAGGTTGGGGTCATTATCCGTATCCTCCACCTTTCTATCCAGTGCCAGGATCTGGCACCGCGATGGCCCGTAGTCAGTCTCTTCCCGGTCCAGGGGCCATCGGGGCTGCACCTTCCTGGTTCTCGAACCCTTCGTTCAACATGCCACCTCCAGCCATCATGCCGCCACCGGCTTATCCCGCTGTACCACCCGTTGGAGGAGCCATGCCGATGACTTCGTACCCCACGAACGGATCCCTTGGATCTGCGTCTGGCCAGACTGGATGGGATAACGGTGTCTCGCCCATGAAGCGTCAAAATCATCGCAGGGATCGTCTCAGCCATCCTGGCCACTCGGCCCAAAACACCTCTGGTAACTACTCCCAACATCACTTCCGGAACCCGCCCACCCGTAATTCACCTGGACCGTCAAATCGACATGTGCATCCAGGGGGGTTCGTTTCCATGAATAACATCGTGGACTATGCAGGTGCTGCCGACTGTCAGACCGAGCCTCATCAGCCGGAGGGTTCTGGTAACCGCGGTGTCAAAGCTAGCACGTCGTCGCCTGCACAATTCGAATACGCGGGCTCCAGGCACTCCGTTGACCACGCCGCACCAGTGCCGCAGTGGAACGCCGCGCGTCCTTGAAACCGAAGTCCTATCTCCTCTTCCTTTTTCGTTCCTTTTGTCTCATGGACTACCCCTCCTTCCTTTTCGTTCCTTTTCGTCCTCTCTCTGGTCCTTTCTTTCCCCCTCAATCTCGTAATTAAAGCATTTGAAGAAAAAATAAGCTTCTCATCGCAATTTGGAGTCTCCCAACTATTTCATTCTATGGACTATGTATCTGTTCCCATTTTGTGCGTCTCGGCTCCTGTTGTATTACACCCATTACCTACTGCCCACGATCCTTATATCGATACCGCCTGTCCTTACTTGATCGATGGGTTTGTACTGTCCGATCTCATTCCTTCACCATTTTTTTCACACCATTCGTCTCCATTTCTTTACCATCTGTTTCTTACGGCCAGACCTGGTCCTTCATCCTCATTTGTAAATTCGATGTACATCTTACGCGTGCATATGAAATTATTACAGAAGGGAAGCACAAAATTCTATACAATGGAGTGTCATCGGAAAGTAAAAAAGGATGCATCCGATGGATCTATGGCATGGAGGCATCGACATGCCTTAACCAGTCACCAAAATCGTCCCAAAATTGTTGCTGACGTTGGTTTCCCCACCAGAAAGGCATAATTGATGTGTGAGATGCATCTTCGAGTTGGTGGACGTGCCAAATTCCTGGCTCGTAGCAAAAGGAAATGCTATCACGATCCTCAGATGCATGGTGGCAACATTGAGTTGCACTGACGATGCTCCGTTATTTCATTGATTTCCGCCAAACAGATCAACCCGAGCGACGCACCCGCAACCGTAAGGATGCCACTGGGAAAAGACCGGGACGACTCCATCATTGGCCCAATATTCTTCTCCGAGCCTGGACGCTCGAATCGGTATCCCCCCTTCGATGTCCAAATCGTACTTCTCCGTTTTTTGGTCTGCGAAATTCATTCCAAATATCGGCACATCCGGTTGGAGTAGGAAGGAAGGCGTCGGTCGGAGAGTGGAGAAATCGAAGGAACCCATCCGGCGGGAGCACAGGAAAAGAGGACCGGATAGGAGGTGTCCGACGGTGGGCGTGTGGGTCAGGGCGGCCGCATCCGTCCTCTCTGTCTGCAGGAGGGATGTTTCAGCTGATTCATGAGCGTCTCTGAGCGCTACTACTGTATGCAGTATCAGCATCAGGAATCAGGACCGACCATGCAAGCTACATAGCTTCTATAAAACGTCCGTCCGTGGGGTCGCCCTTCCCCGCCCGCCTCTCGGTCGTCAGCCGCTTCAAAGGTAGCGTCGAATGGAAGGGCGTCCCGGCTCTCCGCCCAATCGCTCCGCCAGAGCTGCCTGATGAGCGAGGCGACGGATGTTTCACGGTACGATAATCCGCGCGATTCGGCACGCAGGTCTATCATGCGTGAGATGAGAGGCGAGAGGTAGCAAAGCAGGTGCACGCCTTTGGCGAGGGCGGACCCGACGGAGAGACGGCGCACGGTGGGGGCTGCGTCTATGCGCTCGCCGAGGGTGTATACTATTTGGGTGCCACGGAATGGGGAGCACACTGATTGAAAGGAGATGTTGAATTAGTTTTCATATCAGAGGGAGTTGGATGATACCTGTGCTGACGGATAGGACCATGTCGGGATGACATTCCGGCCCAAAAAAGCCTTCTTGCAGAAGCTGCTGTAGTTTTACGATAGTCATACCCCCCTACAAAGATGAATATTGTCAGTTAAGCGACGACGACGATGTCTCATGTCATCACGTCATACCACCGAGTGGCCAAGGAAATGTAGGGGCTGCTTCCTGGACCAGCCAGGATAGAGCGCCTCGACGTTCGAACGCCCATAACGCGCGTGCCCGTTCCGCGTCGAATGGTCAGCTCCATAATCAACTGCCAAAAGAAACAAATGGAGGGTCAAGATAGTGACTGCGACTATCTTTAAACCTAGTCTCATGACTCGCCTTGACCGCCTACCAAACCGTAAAAGAGCTCGCACGCCCGGTCGTGCAGGGAACTCACAGGCCCGACTCTGCAAGGCTCGAATTCAGCTCCGTAAAGATATCCGAGTAACAAACGAGCAACAGAGTACCACCATCATCGATGCGAACTCACTTGGAAAATATGACCTTCCTCTTCCCTCTCTTTCCCTTCTCTTCTCCGTTCAGGTGGCGCTCAAAACTACCTCCCACAGCCTGGCCGATCCCGCCCAAGAAACCTTCCACGATCACGAGCGGAATCAAATCCACATCGTCGAGCCCGCCATTGTCCTCACCTTTTTTAGAGCTGTCCTGCGGCTCTACACTGTCCATCATGATCAAGGAGGTCGCAAGAGAAGAGATAGCAACGCATTTGATAACATACTGGAAACGTTGACGTACCTGTTGATTCTTGGACCGACCGCTGCGACTGGTCGCCAAAATGGCTCCGACGAGCCGGCGCGAGTCGGATTATAAAGCCGATCGCGTCGTCTGCCGCCGACAAGATCGAGAGCTTCAAGGTGCCAGCGTGACACACGGCGAAAGGACAAGGGTTTGTTAAATTCCGCGAAAAGAAAGGGAAAAAAGATACAAAGGTTGAGCGCTAAGCTTGTACATAGAACACCGTCTATCAGAAGCACGAACGGCTAAGCATCGAATAAGAACTGAACCGAGACTATTACGGGGTATCGAATAGAACAGACGAGCCGGAAGGTGAGCGGAATGGACGGTGGGTAGATGTCGAAAAAATGGGATGCTGATATGATGCAAGGAATATTATGCTTGGAAAAGATCGTGCAAGATAGATGTATGTGATGTATGATGCAAATATTGTTCATATGTGAAGGAAGAGACGAGGAGACTGTGATATCGGATAGGATTAAAGCGTGTAAACAGAAGCGGAGAAAAACGGAAGACGTACAAGGTGGGCATAATTGTCTTTTTTGGTCATAAATGCATATATGGTGGTCACTGTCCAGTGGTTGTATGCTGCATTACAATCTACAAGATTAAGGATAAATGACCGAGGCGTATCTGTTCATCGTGTGAGGTTTATGCGGGATGATGAGAAGAATAAGAGGCTTACAGGTATAATTGTACACTAGAAGCGCGGTTAAGCCAACGGAAAAGCAGCGAATAGTATACACTTACAGAGGCAATCCAGATTTCGTTCAATGTTTCTTGCCCGTATACCACGACAACGCGACACTGCCAACTCCGGCGATATGGACCCTAGCATTGAGTCGGCACACCTGCGCGCTCAAGATGTCAGTCAGAGCGCTACACCAATTCAGTCATAGCAGACGCACAGTATCAGCGACCTCAGACCTCCGGAAATCGACGTGGAGATCGCCATTTTGGGCGCGCGTGATCTGATTGACTTCTCCAAAAGACTAGAGTGCAAGCTCAAAACAGGCTAGAACCGAGGTGAATGGAATGGACGACATACCTCGCACCATCGCCTGACACCCTCAACACGTCGCTGATCGTTCATCCCCACCCCACTGACGACGAGCTTCTTCTTTCGCTTCTCTTGCGATATCAGTACAGAGGGAACTCGTCGGATGGGTATGCTGCTGCCATGACCCTTAATGGAGAAAGGAATGCGGATGCCGGTACTAGGTTTGAGCGACAGCATGGTTTCCGATCCCGGTGGGTCGTGCAGATGGGAAGCATTGCTGGGTAAAGACCACAAAGATGGTGAAGGCGTTTTGAATCGAGGAGGGGGTGGAGAGCGAGAGGAGCGAACGGGACCCTTGTGAGAGGTAGAGATGTTCGAAGTCCCTGTCGTGCTCGACGAGAAGGTGTTGACAGAGGAAAAGCTAGGTCTGGATGGGGGCATTTCGTCGCTTGAATCTCCTCGAGAGCGGTGTGAATGGGGAGAAGAGGAAAAGACGCCTAGAACGTTCGGGCGCTTGAACTTCCAACTACTGTAGGAACGGGACGTGCGAGGCGTGGAAGGGCCATCCGGTGAGCTCGGCTGCGCGGAAGCCAAGGAGGTGACGCTGCTCTCTCTTTTTTGATTGGTTTGTGTATTTGCATTATGACGCTGAAGGAAGGAATCCCGAGGGACGCTCGAAAACGGGGCATTGCGTGCGGCAGCTGATGCGCGGCGAGAAGGGGCCAGAGACAAGCGAAAATTGCGCAGGGAAGGCGGGGCTTGGAACAAGCCTGAGTTGGGTCGGGGAGTTGCGGTCGTCGACAAAGCAGGAGATGAACGGATGCGATCAGTATCGGTAGAACGAGACTAGTAGTGATTTACACGCTGTCAGTGGTATCCCCCGAAGCACGGTCACGTGATAAGAATACCTGGAAGACATCCTCGTCGAGTCCGCGGCGCGAGCTCCGGGCCTCGTCTTCATCCACAAGGACATAACTCTCCAACGTGTGGCTATCGTCGGGTCCATCTTCACCGAAACGTGGCCGGCTGATCCCAGGATACGCGAGATAAGGATGAGGTGCAGTGGCATACAGAGGCGTGTCGGTTGAAGAGCCGTTATCGCCCGCACGCGCGTTGTTGGGGAAAGAAAGTTGGTCCTCTATCCATCGTTGAAGATGGCTGGAGCGACGGCGTATGTCTCTAGGAAGAGCACTGATCATAGAGACCGTGTCTTTCGAAGGAGTTCGCGGTGGTGCGGTTGGAATGGCGGTGGAAGCAGGTGAATCGGGAGGAAGTTCTATCCAGATATAAGGCGTGAATTTGTAGACATTGTACACTTAATGATGATGGGACCAGTGAAAGTACCTTCGGCAATGCTAGGCATAGAATCGGAGATGATGTGTTGGGATGAAGGCAAAGGTGCCAGGACGCGGAATAAAAGTTCGTGAGAGGTGTCGTCGCCCATCGTAAAAAATGCGTTGGAGTATAAATGCAGCCGCTCAAAAGTAGGAAAGCATGGAAGATGCAAAGGTGGAATTATACAGAGCTGCGACAGGGAGAGAAGGAGAAGTCAAATGTGGAGGGTATTCGGGGTGGAAACGTAGAGAAGATGGTGATATTAGATAGCCATGTCGACCAAAGCAAAAAGAGAAAGGTCACAGCCGGGAGACGGCAAAGCGACGACCAAGCGTGCAATTGAACAACTGTCACACCCTGCAACGAGGCCAGCCACATTCCCGCTAACAGCTTTGTCGCCGTCCGGCCGTTCCTTATTCATTTCCGCTTCCGTCACGCACCCCCTCTGACACGACATGTTATTCACCACTCGGGCCTGAACATTGAACGATTCCTCCGAAAATACAGCAATTGGTTTTCCTATTATTTGATCTGCGGTCCTTGCCTTTTGCTACGTAATGTCACCAACTATCATCGCAGTAAGTATCTATCGTGCGCCACATGTTTAGCGCGAAGGGCAGATCCTCTCCGTGAGGTTGAAAACCACCCAGCCTTCCAGTACGATATTCAGCGAGCCAACAGAGAAGAGGGTCATTAACGAGGATCCCATCAAGAAGCCGCACCTTTGATACTGCGCAGGATAGTAGCGTCCGATTCACCACCGAGAGGCAGGCAAATACTTTGCGTATGCCAAGTTGTACCGCGGAACAAGTCATGTTCACACACAATCGATGGTCGAATAGCCAAGACACTCGGCAATTCCTGCTGTAGTTGCATGAAGTATGACCCAGCAACGGAAGTGGACCTGTAGTACTGTGCATATCACACAAACACGGCGACAAATTTACCGAAGGGAACACCTCGGAAGTCAAGAAAGTACCCGGACACGAAAGTCATTCGAGCGGTCGTCGAGTGACGTTGATTTGAAACTGTCAACCGCAGCGGCGAATAAATCAGTATAATGAAATGTCCATATGAATACACGGTTCGCCATACTACCACACGTTTGGCTTTTGGCAATAGATCACCGAGGGTCTTCCACCTCCGGCAATTTCTGCATCACCATATCGACCACATACTTGAAGAGCTTCGCAGAAGACGTCTCCTGGTACCTTCCGAGAAGCTCGAAAGAGCGTTCTGTGCTGCCGATGTTTTCGGCCGGTGTCATCTCCACCCCCTGACCCTCGACTTCTGCAGCATCAAGGAGAGTGACGAGCTCTGTATCCACGGGGAGGCTTCCCAAAAATGGCAGGCCCTCGCGCTTCGCCATCTCTTCTCCCCCTCCTGTCGAGAATACATTGCTAATTTCGCCGCAGCAGGGGCAAACGTACCCGCTCATGTTTTCGATGATGCCTAGAACAGGAAGCGAGACTGTCCGTGTAAAGGACAGGCATTTCATCGCGTCCATCAACGCAACGGCCTGAGGCGTCGTGACAATAACCGCGGAGAGACGGTCATGTACAGGAGCCATATGCTCCAATAGAGACAAATGCTCGTCCGATGTTCCTGTCAAATGAAATTTCTGGCATGATACCCTGCTCAGCAATTGAAAAGCCGGAAAGCATACCTGGAGGAGTATCGATGATCAGGTAATCAAGATCGCCCCACCTCACATCGGACAAGAATTGCCTGATCATCGCATTCTTTTTTGGCCCTCGCCAGACGACCGAATCCTCCTTCTTCTTTAACAGGAACCCGACGCTCATACACGCCAATCTCGCCTCAGAGCCATCTGCATACACCGGAACCCAGCCGTCGCTACTCTGGTGCACCCCGTGGCCATCCATGCCTAGCATTCGAGGTATCGATGGTCCTGTCAGGTCGACATCGAGGATTCCGACTCGAGCAGTCGGGGAGGAGGCATGTAGTGATAGGGCGAGTTGAGATGAGACGGAGGACTTGCCGACGCCTCCTTTGCCCGAGCAGACGATGATAATATGTTTAATATGTTTCAATCGTCGTGCAACGGGTGTCTCCTGCGTGGAAGTCATGGTTGAAGATCGTTGATAAAACTGGCGAGGACAGCATCTGACTCCATGATAGTCACGGTACAGGAACTCATCGATGACAAACCACCATGACAAAGTCAGTTGCATCGTGGAAAAGGCAAGCCAAATTTGGCAATTTCAAATAATGCGCGTCTTGACCTTAAGCTTGGAGGATTTGTATCATGGTCAACAACAGAATCGACAATGCATGCCGAACAGGCTTGGACGAAAAGATAACGATTGACAGCAATGGAAACGGACAGGGATACAATGGCGAACGGAAAGCAGGGGAAACATAAATACGGTCCTTGTGAAGTCTCACAAACGGAATAGCTCTGGCTTCATGTTCTGTCCCACACCATGCAACTGTGATCAGCTTTAGTTGACAGGAAAGCGGCAGAGGCGTACCATTTTACACAGACGTGCCATGAGCCCGCCAAGCTGGATCAGGGTCCCGACACCCTCAAGTATGCGCATGTGTGTAAAGCCAATCTCCTGAAGCTCAGGCACATTAGAATGTGCGTCGACAGGAAGACATGAATGCACTTACTTTGATGTACTCGAGCTTAGTGTATTCGGGTATCCTGTCAAAGGGGTCAATGCAACCTCATTCTGGCGGCGTACCTTCGCACTTACTCGTCAAATGTTTTTACGACCCTGAAGATCGTCACAATGATATCCACTGCGCTGTACCCTTGGTCCCAGAGATCTGACAACTTTTCCATTGCCAGGTCAATGTTGCCTTTCATACACGCACGGATGATGGTCTGAACCACGATAGGGTGCGGTTGATCGCAGACTTTGAACACGTTGTCGCCAGAAACGAAGCCAAAGCCAGACCAAGTCGATTGAAGATTGTTGATCGCCTGACGCATGTCTCCCTCCGACGTAAAAATGAGCGCTGTCAGTCCGTCGTCGTTGTACTCCACCTTTACGAGATCGTAAGTGACTCCGTCCATTATTAGAGATGGGATGGCATCGACCGTACCTTCTCTTGTTCACAAATTTCCAGAAGACGCTTCAGGATTTCGGAGTCGCGAAGTTTCGCATATCGGAGAATAGCACAACGACTCTGTATTGGTTCGATGATTTTATTAGACAGGTTACACGCCAGGCAGAAGCGGGTGGTGTTCGAGAAAATCTCCATCGTTCGGCGAAGTGCTTGCTGTGCACCAGCTGTCATGCTTCACGCACTTAAAAATGAATAATATCCTCTGCAAGTCATGAGAAAATCGCACCTATCAGCTTCGTCCAGAATCACAATTTTGTGTCGTCCTGGTGGCAGAGTGACTTTCTTCTGCGCAAAGGCCTTGATTTTGTTGCGGACAACATCTATCCCTCTGCGACGCAAAGCTATGGGAGCAGCAACAAGGCTAAAGTAAGGAGTTCGTACCTTTCATCAGATGCGTTAAGTTCTAGCACACCCTCCTTATAAGCGTCTCCCAAGAGCTGGTGTGCGAGACAGTGAATACTTGTCGTCTTTCCAATTCCTGGCAAGCCCTAGAAGAGCGTTAGATATTCGCTTGAGTTAGATAGCAACAGCTTTCCAGGACGTACTGAGATGATAAGGTGGGGAACATTGCCATCCTTTGCAATGATCTTTAACCGCTCTATCGTGTCTGAGTTCCCGACAACATCATCCAGCACATGTGGTCTGTATTTTTCTACCCTGTAAAGTAATGGTAAGCAAATCCTCAAACTACGGGATCAATTGACTTACCACGGGAGTTCGTAGGGCACGTCCGTCCCGTTTGCTACTGCTTTCCCTTTGGCTGACGCGGAGGAAGACATGAAAGACGCGTGCGTGACAGGGTGTGACAGGACGCGCCTTGACATGGCTCCGTGTCTTCGCTGTGGCTTGACTCTTCACTGGCCGTTAGCCTCACGCTTGTCTGGTGTTTCACGTACTAGTGAGTGGTCAACATACTCTTCGCTCTCCGTTAATCAATCCTCAATAATAGGCCTGCGGGTCAGACATTTCTCCACCAATGATCCATCGTCATCCACCTTGCCAAAACCCCGCCTCGACTATCGAGGGATCTCCGAAAACGTGGTCTATAAATCTCACAACGCCTTCAATCGGAAGGCACCTGTCCCCGTTGGCGCCGTTCAGTCGATCGAACGTCTTTACAAAAGGCAAAAGGAGTTCCAACAGACTTTGAATTCCAAGAAACATGAGCAATCCCAGATCGGCGACCTGATTCGTGCATCTGCAAAGGACCCAGAGGCCAAGAACAAAGCTCTTGAAAAAGCCAAAATCCTGAAGGCGGACGTTACTGCTCTTCAGACACAGTCATCCGAGGTTGCTGATGACCTTCTATCTCTTGCACTCGTCGTCCCGAACGACACCCATCCTGACAGCCCTATCGGTGCCGAAACCGAGGCCGTCACTCTTTCCATGCACGGTCCATCTCCATTGCCTGCTTCCCCGTCTCGAGACCACATCTCCATCGGCCGTGCACTTGGTCTTCTGGATTTTGAATCTGCCGCGACCGTCGCAGGTTCTTCATGGTATTACCTCCTGAACGAAGGCGCTCTCCTCGAAATAGCACTTGTAAACTACGCTTTGTTCACCGCAGGCAAGCATGGTTTCACGCCCGTAACCACGCCGGATGTTGTGCGCTCAGACATTGCTCGACGGTGTGGATTCCAACCGCGTGACCCCGTCGCCGACCCCCCCGTGTCGCAGATGTACCACATCTCAGGATCCACTGAGCCGGCTTCATCATCGACCGCACATCCGGAACTCGTGCTCTCAGGGACTGCGGAGATACCTCTTGCAGGCATGTTCGCAAATAAAGTCTTTGCCGAGCACGAGCTCCCTCGCAAAGTCGTCGGTCTCGGACGCGCATTTCGCGCTGAGGCCGGTGCTCGGGGCGCTGACACCCGTGGTCTGTATAGGGTCCATCAGTTCACTAAACTGGAGCTCTTCGTCGTTTCTGAGAACGACAGGAGTGAGGGTCTGATGGAAGAGATGCGGAAAATTCAGGTGGAGATTTTTGAGGGCCTTGGCCTCTCCTTCCGGTGAGGTTCTTTCCGACATACTTTCTGAAACATGAAATTGATCCATTTTCAGGGTGCTTGACATGCCTACGGAAGAGTTAGGCGCGAGCGCGTATAGAAAATATGACATGGAGGCATGGATGCCAGGTCGAGGAAGCTGGGGCGAGATTTCGTCGACATCTAACTGCACCGACTATCAATCTCGGCGACTACATATCCGATACCGCCCTGTCGCTTCTCTGTCATCAAGTTCAGCGTCGCCTTCACAGCACTCCAATCTTCCCTTTGCGCACACGTTGAATGGGACAGCTGCGGCCGTTCCTCGACTCATAGTCGCCCTCCTCGAGAATGGGGCACGCTTCAATGAGGCCGGTAAGGTTGTGGGATTAGATTTGCCCCGAGCTCTCAAGCCGTTTTGGTTTGGAACTGCACGAGACACCATACACTGGATATGACGACCCTCGTGGCAGAAGCATTATCTCCTCCCTCTCTCCGCTCATCACATTCAGTTTGTCGGCAGGTTTGTCCGTCAGCTCGATGTTTCTTTGGGAATCCATCCATAAATAAGCCACAGATACGCAAGTACAGATCCAGCAAGCAGTTGACTTCGAATATCTAACAACATAATACGCTCACACCACAGAAAATATAATACCTTCTTGTACCCTCAGCTCAACTGCAATAACGATTCACGAATATTGACTTACCATTATCATTCTTTCT
The DNA here is from genome assembly GCA_004802705.1 of Bondarzewia mesenterica. NCBI lineage: Eukaryota > Fungi > Basidiomycota > Agaricomycetes > Russulales > Bondarzewiaceae > Bondarzewia > Bondarzewia mesenterica. The sequence goes on from SGPL01000056.1 coordinate 76,152, forward strand.
TCAACAAACTTACACCCTAATAATCAATCCGCGAAAGGATCCGCAAATGGGTCCTCTTCAACCTTGCTTCCACCTCGTTTCCCATCAATCTCGTTATCCGAGACGTTGATATACGCCCGTCGAGACGACGGCCCAGCATGTTGATTGGACGTCTCCTCATCGGACTGATAGTCGCTGAAATCAGAGAGGGAGCCGCCACGACGATCATCGTCTGAGGAGTACGGTGCATTCGGTCGAATCGGAGGCGGAAGGTTCCTAAAAAAAATCGCCAACCGGTTAGCGCTCCATTTACTGCGCCTTCAAAGAATGACTTACCGCTGATCTCCCAAGGTTCCGAAGCTGAGATCCTGCAGGTCAGGATGGAGATGAGACTGAGCTTGTCGCGAGTCTGGATCCGAATCGTCCGCTTCACCCACTCGAATCCGGTTACGGACAGCTCGTTGAACCGCTGCACGCTGTTTTTCTTGCAGCTTGTTCAATTCCGAGCCGTGTATATTTGCAGCCGCAAGGCCCTCTTGCACATCGGCAACGTCCTGCTCAGTCACATCCGGTTTGGAGAGCTTCAGAGTTGCGGACATGTCAGTGAGAACATGAGGGGCAATTCAAATAAGGGGGATCTTACCTTGTCATAGGTTTCAAGTGCGGCAATTATTCGTTCGTTCGTCTCAATGAGACTGCCAATGAATTCTTCATCTTCTACCAACTGATCGCAAAAATGAGCTTAACGGCCGTGCGATGGCTCAGATATGGCATACCTGGATGTACCGCACGATTTGCTTGCGGGCTTGTTTCGCCTTCTCCAGACACTCTTGCACACGCGCATTTGCTTGAAGGCTATCATGTTCGGTATTCACAAGCTTAAAGGCAATGAGGAGTGGAATTCTCGTTCAGCAAAAGAGAGAACGTACAGTTATTGCATTGATAAGGTTGCTAGCAGCAGACGAAGCATTAGCAATAGAATTAACGACCTGCGGTTTTTCCTAGACAAAAAGATAATTAAAGTAAGTTTCTCTTCAATTGCGTGTAGATGCACAAACCTGCTCAAAGTTAAATAATTTCCTCCTCGTCTTATCAGTCGCTCTCTGCTTTCTTGCAGCCTCTTCTTTCTTTAATCGCTCCTTCTCTGCCTCTTTCTCAAGTTTTGCTTTCCTCTTCGCCTCTTCCTTTGCTGCCTTCTCCTCTCTCCTCTTTCTTTCGTGCTCGTTCTCCCTTTCCAAGGCTTCATGGTCTACAGAGCGCCTGACCGGTTCCGGCGGTCGGCACTGCTTGTAGAGGCTGGCGACGATAGTCATATTATGATCGTCCTTAAACTGACTCTGCCAAGACGCGAGCACGGCAATGAGCTTCTTCTTCACTTTAGGGTCGGTTGTGGAGTCGGTGGCCAGATGTCGGATTGCGTCTGTCAGTTGTCCATCGGCAAATGTAGCTGTCATCGGGATGGAAGGCAATTACTTAGTGGTCAACTTGGGTCGGGAAGTGGCGCGTACTTTGAAATTTATGACCACAGTTCTCTACGAGTGCTTTCAAGATCTGTCAGGATCAGGCCATCAGCCTGAACGCTACGAAGGCCAATGGTATGCACTAACCACCAGTGCACGATATTGTTGGTGAGCGTTGCCATGTTTGAGCTTCTTTCGGATAGCTCGAGATGCTTCTCCTGGTCTGCGGAGTGGAATGTTAGTGTAGGGAAAGACTGAAGAGCCCAAAGTCATTCACCCAGTAGGTTGGAGGTTTATGGAGTCAATTATTTCGGGTATCCTGAAGGCCTGACCGTGAGCAATAACCGATAATAGGTGTTCATTAAGCATACCCGTCGTAAACTTCATCAGCATAGCCTGGTGCCGTCAAGATGTCAACCCATTCAGTGATCGAGGACTACAATCATCGGCGGTGACTCGTTGCAACTGTGTTGCAGTCAAGCTGCTTGAACAGAACTCACTCGAGGTTTCTCTCGTCCAAAGGCCGCGGCGACTTGTTTTCCCAAACCGATAGCAGACATGGAGCGGATGAGGACCTTGCTGAAGTCAACTCAGGTCGACGATAATCCCTTTGCAATATGAATGTGACGTCACACAAGGATTCCGTCACGAATCAGGCACACCGGGAAATCCAAAGATCATCTCAAGGAGACCATTTAGTCCGAATAAAGTCTCGACATACCGAGAACTGCACATTTTGGTGCATGCACAACATAGCACCAGTGACCGGAATCGTGTCGCTATCGCTTGCGCTCTGCACGCCACCTGTACACCCGAGGCTTGTACATCTTTTCGTCCACCACCCCCTTGCCCTGTGACTTCCTCTCGATATCGTCGACATCATCCTCACTTTTATCATCAACATCATCTACTTTCTCAACGCCCTGGAGCTTTTTCGAAGCACCCTTTCCCATCAACAGCTTCTGCATTTCCAGCTCTCGCACCGCATACCGGACCATCCGGTCTCGGGACAAACGCGCTGACAACTCCTTCAGAAGACGTCCGCGATGCTGCTATTATTCCATTCAATACCAGATAGTCCAAAGAAATTTTGTTTGACTTACCGTTGCAGCCTCTCTCCTCTCGTCTTCCGCGGACTCTCGTTCCACTCCTGTGCCCTCATTGAGTTTCGAGTGCTTTTTCCTGTGCTTGTCTTGATCTGTGGTCTTCCACCCCAGATCCACGTGCGTTACTTCCTCAACATCCATAGCCGATTTATCGTCCTTGGATTTGCTGGTTTTCGAATGTAGTCGGGCTGCGCGAAATCAGACGGGTAACCGGAAGTGTAGCGGATAGTCAATGTACCTTCTTCCTCGTTCTCGGCAAAAATGATATGTTTTGCCGGTTGTTTTGACCGGGACTTTCTTTGTCTTTTACTTGAAGAACCAGCGATGACGCCGGCCTCCATCAGAATCTCTAGTTCTTCCTCATCAAGCTCTTCTTCTCCGTCGTCTTCACCATTCAATGACTGTCCGGGCCGGAACAAGTCAGCCAGGGCGCTCAATTGGCTCTTCAACTTTTCAATTTTCTGGTAATAGCAGTAGCGGATGTCAACAGAAGAGAAGGGGTGAAACAGGCTAATTACTCACTTTCAAGCCCGCCGCTCTCACTGTGCGAATGTAATTCTCATCTTGACTTTTAAGCACTTTGACTATGTCCGCAGGAAGCGCTACACTTCCTCTATCCTGGATATGCACACCTCCCTAAATTTGCACGAACAATCAGTACCACCGAGATCCACCGCATGCAAAGCGTGAACTGAATGACTGACCTCCGTCCGCTGTCTGTTCATAGAAAAGTAGAACTCATCTTTATTCCTATCTGCCGCCTTCTGCTTCAAGCGTGTGATCCTGTCCTGCTTCGAGTGGTAGTCCCGCGCTCGCAAGACATAGTCTTTGTGCTTCTCGAGAATACCGAGTCGCGTGCGATGGGCGAGCTGGGAGCGCTCCTTGTGATTCCGACGATGGAGCGAGTTGCGAATGGAGGAAGACATATCTCCTCAGCTGCGAGGTTTTCGCAAAGTAGTTTCCACGGGATCAAGCAGCTACACAGCCAGCAGCTGTATTGATTTCAAGCTGAGATCAGAGCCAATCGAAGCTGAATCAGCGCCCAGAATGCTTACGCGGAGTCGAGGCTGATGCACCCAATCAGCTTGCAAGGTCTTTGGGGCTACACAATTGAGGCGGCCATCGGGCGTTTACCGGAGATTGCCGCTTTGCAGTGCGCCAACAGAGACAAATAAATGGTGATTGAGTCTAAGACGAGATCCAGAGGCCTGTTGAAGTAATAAAAAAAAGATGTTGTCTGTACGAGAAAGTCCTTCATCCTTCCCATGAGTCGAATGACGAGTGCCATTTCCGGAACGACATAGGCGGAGGAATCAGTGTACCTCCGGAGAGGTTTGCCAAAATGACGACAATGAACGTCAACACTGAGCTTACCAACCGCGAGAGCATTGCTGAGCAAGCCAGGGGAAGCCGCTCTTCGAGATGCGATAAATAGGTTCGAACATAGTTCTCTCTGCTAAGCTCGAGTCGCACCTCTCACTTACAGGCAGCCTCTCACCAAATTCTCGCGATGTCCCCATCCACAACGCATATCTTCATAACTGGCGTTACAGGTAAGTCGCGTCTCCGCGTTAAACGCTCAGCACTCAACCCCGCTTCTTTGACAATCTCCTTCTGGGTCAGGTTATATCGGCGGATCCGTCCTGCAGCGCCTCCTAAGCCATCCCAAGTCGGATACTTTCCAGATTACCGCGCTCATGCGGAACGAGGAGAAAGCGAAGAAGCTGCATTCCATCGGCGTCAAGAGTGTGATCGCGTCTTTGGATGATCTTGACCAGCTCGCAGATCTCGCTGCCGCGGCGAACGTGGTCATTCACACCGTCAGTCGAGTGTTTCCTTACTATGTTAGGTTTGTATCGCGCGCATTACAGACGAGTTTGGCTTAGGCCGATGCGGACCATCTCCCCGCAGCTAAGGCCATCCTGAGCGGCATTAAGCAGCGGCACAAGAAGACTGGAGAAGTGCCTATCCTTATTCACACTGTAAGCCTTATCCCTCCCGCCCGTCCCTTGTTCGTTCCAAGTTGAACCTGTATCTTTTGTTTCAGTCCGGAACGGGTAAGTCGGTTCATCTAACATCATGACTACAAAGATCGTGCTCTGAGACATGCTGAACGTGCAAAGGTACTCTCACGGACGATGCTGTTGGTGATAAAATCACGGACAAAATTTACCACGATTCTCGACCCGAAGAGATCGAGTCATTGCCAGACACTCAGCTTCATCGGAACGTCGACTTGGAGATTGTCAAAGCCGATACAGAGGGTAAAGTTGTCTTGTCGTATACAGATGCGTTCAAGCTGAATACCGGTCTACATAGGCTATGCTCGCACGTTCATCGTACTACCGTCGACAATTTACGGTATCGCAGAAGGTTCTCTCGTCGACCTTGGAATCCAGAACCCGTACTCGATCCAAATCCCTTGGTTGATCAAAGCGTCTCTCGATAGAAAACATGCAGGCGTAGTCGGAGAAGGCAAGAACTTCTGGCCAAATGTCCATATAGCTGAAGGTCGGAGCACTCTCCTCGATGTCAACTAGATTTTCTGACCCTCTCCTTGCTCTGCATTTTTCTGAACCGACAGTGGCGGATCTATTCATCGTGATTTTGAGTGCTGCCCTTGCAGATCCGCAGACACCGCACGGTCGCGAGGGTTTCTACTTTGGCGAGAATGGCGAACATGTTATGTATGATGTCTCGAAAGAGATTGGCAAGGCTATGGTCGAGCTCGGTTTAGCAAAGAGCTCGGAGCCGACTCCATTCTCTCCTGAAGAGAATCAGAAGTACTTCGGGGTATGTTCCGGCACCACATCTTACTACGGAACGTACTGATAGATTGATTTCGTAGGGCACGTACCTCGGCACGAACTCCCGTGCACGGGCGGAGCGCGGAAGAGCACTAGGATGGAAACCGGTCAAGACGACGAAGGACATGTTGGCCAGCATCAAGCCGGAGGTGGAGATTATTGTCGAGTTGTCGAAGAGCCATCCTCAATAGTGGCCTGTGTGAATACTGGAGCTAATTAATTAGTAGCATGCATTGTATCGCTATCCTTGTGTGTATGATATGTACGTATTCCTGTCATCTCTACGTACTGTACAAATGAAGAACGTTCAGTGATGAATACTGGATGAGTCTCGGAAATGATCGATTAATGAAAGACCTAGTCTCCGTAGCGACCTACACAGAAGACAGTCGTTCTGTGTTACGTAGAACGAGTTTTCTCCAACAGAGTTTTCTTTATTTGTGCACGCATTATTCGGGAATACCCGGTTAAGTGACGATGCCACAATTACGACCTGTGGTAGACCTTGCAAGCAAGGTAACTTGTATTAGCTTCATTCCAATCGAAGCTCTGGCCGTGTAGACAAGCTATTCAAAGTGACTTGAACAAAGTCGCGAATTAAACAGACGAGCTTGCCCAAAATAGGTAATGTATTTGAGTTAACTTAGTGTGTGAATCTGTCGAAAGCGGCAAAGCATGAACAGTGACATATCGACAGAACAGGCTCACAAACCGTACTCGCATTGGGAAATTGAATAGGAAGTATGTTACGATTTACAAAAGGCTAGAATAAAAGTGACACCATCATCAAGTTGAAACGTTGAAGGCGAAAAATTTGCACAAAAAACAACGAATCATTAAACCACTCGAGACGTCCTTAGCTCAAGACTATTCCTCATCCTGCTCTTCACCCGATCCACTTTCACTCGGCCCTCCCTCGTCCATCTGTACAGAATCATTCACAGGCGGCACAAGTCCGGCCCCTTCGTGCTGCTGGTGCTGTGGCTGTGACTGTAGTGGCAGCGTCATCATGGGCATTGGCTGCGCCGGGGCTTGCACAGGGCTCTCGAAGTACATGCGCATGAGCACGCTCTCCAACGCAGCCACAGAGGGCGGAGGGTACTCAAAGTGCCGCGCATGCCCGCGAATGCCGAGGAAGAGCGTCTCCAAACGGTCCCACCTCTCGCGCTCCATCCTCCCGCGATCCGTCTGATCAACCGGCGCCGGCGGCTGCGCAGGCAAGGTTCCGAGACCCGGAGGAGCTGGCATAGACATAGATGGAAAGTGTGGATAGGGCGAGAACCCATTCGGGTGCTGAGGAGGCTGCGCGCGCATGGGCGGAGAACCTCCGGACTGGAGGGGCGTGGATGCATACTGAATGGGCGGTGCGGGAGTGAGGGCATGGCTGATACTGGAAGTCGACGCGTTAGGCTGTGGAGTGGACGAGCTTTCGGCCAATCCAGCTTCAGGATCTGCACCTGCTGCAGCTGCGCGACGACCGCGTCTCGTGTATGGCAAGTTGGCTAAACCGACTTCGTGCGAATGTTGAGAGACATCTAGTGGCAACGTCAATTGACGAGACTTGATATGTACAACGCGCACTTACAACAGACACGAATCTCTTCAGTATCGAAATAAGTCTTGTAGCTGATGGACGCGGGACATCCCCTGCCCTCTAACTGGACCCGTTGACTCGTGTCAGCACCTCGCGAGTATAGGCAAAGATACTCAACATACTTTTCGACTAGGTACCTTCCGCACTCTGTCCGGAAACTTCTTGACATACTTCTTCCTCCCACTCCTCGAATGACGAGCGCAGACTAGCTTGACGTGGTCCTTGAATCGTGGAGGTACGGCCTTCGACCCATGAGTATCCCCTTTTACAAACTCAACCATCTTCTCGCTCTCTTCCCTCAACCTCCAAACTTGGAAGCTGTCCATATTCTCGAACACCAAGGTATATCCGTCATTCATGTCTCCCGACCCATAAGGACCTCTGTTAGATCCCCGACTGCCGCCATCAACGGTCTGAAGCTGAAATTGCGGATCGGGAGCGGTCGCCACCTGGAGAGGAGTAGAAACGGACTGTGCTGGAGGAGTATATTGATGAGGAGTAAAAGTTTGTGGCGGTTGTGGTGGCTGCTGGGGAATGTGCTGAATAGGCACCCCGTCCAGACGGAAATTTTGGAAGCTCATTGTTCTTGCTGCAAATCTGGTCTCTTTCTCGTCCCAACAACCCGAAGCGGCATATTCTCCAGAACTGTCACGCATGTCACAAACACCTCCGGCGCTCACTCCGACTCGGCCGAATGCTATATGAATAAGAGTCCATGCTCAAAATACTAGGTATGAGATATGCAGCGGTCCATAGATGATGGAGCAAATAAATGCAGATGCCACAGGCTTCCTTTCCTTTCACAAAATTGCGCACACCCCAGCGAGTAATCCTGCAGAGATAGTCATCAACGCTCCGACGTGACCATCAGAGATTCTAAAGGCTGAAATAGCGCCGCTAGATGAAGACGCTGAAGAGGTGGTCGATGAGGTGGTGATAGGCGAAGGTACAGGCGTTGCAGGGCTATAAGTGACCCCGTTCGCCGCGGCAGCAACTTGGAAAACAGAGCCACCACCGTACTCGTAGAACTATCGGTTGTCATGAGAATCTAAACGCGACAAGAAGAGATGGTCGGAAGCAGATACATACATCCACGAGCATGAAGTTTGGGTTGCGACTATGCTCTGCTGCGCAGGTTTCGACTTGCAGGCCGAGCGACCCTGTGCCGCTCACCGCATTGGTCGTATTGGCGCGCGACGAGTCCGGCGCCGGCTGACCAAGGACTAATGTATCCAAAAAGTGATTGATGAGATACATTTGCGTCGAAGTATCACCCTTCGTCCTGTTGACATTGCAGTCAAAGGTGGTGTCGGTGACATCAAACGCAGTCTCCCAGATGTTAGTAAATTCTGGACATCAACAACTATGTGCTCAGCGCAAATAGCCGTTTGCAGTGAGTTTAAGTGCGTACCATCTATAAGGTATGCAACCGAGGTAAAGTCTGCCCCAGTGTCCAGGAATGTGACCAGATGCTTGCCGGAATCAATCATTGAACCCAACGTGGGCCAGCTACTGTAGGTAAGCGAAGAAGAGGCAGGAGCATAGGAAATGGTGTCTAGGCCGACGGATTTGAAGACACTGTCAAAGTCAGAAGGCGTGAAGCCGTCCGAATTGACAATGAGGAGGGAAACCACTACATGGGAAGACTGAGTAAAAACAACTATCAAAGCTAGGAGTGAGTTACCGTCGTTGGTATTTGCGCCCATCCATGTTTTCACTGAATGACAACATAAATTTGCAGGCAATGAATGATAACTATTCACACCCACCGGAGTTGAGGTAATTCTCTAAAGTACCTCCGTTGAATAGAGCCTGTAAAGGTGTCTGTATCGGATGGCAATTGCACAAAAGCAGATCACTCACGCAGGATGTGTGGCACAGCTGAATCACACCGCTCTGGTTGTGTGCCTGCATCTGTAACATCCGGATGCCATCATTTAGCTGCTGCGTCACTATGACCATAGGCTGAGAATATCTGCAAGGAGAACTTGATTCTAGGACTCACCGTTGTAGTCCTGATTCGTTGCCACTGAAAAATTATCTATTCAATCTGACATAACACAGAGTCCTAGGACGGAACTGACGGTTGTTCGTCCCAACAGCATACGAATCGTGTGCTCCTACGAAGGTGACATTACCGAAGCTCTTGTTGCACAACTGCATTTTGAAATTCAGGATAAATGCCTCTCAAGTTGATAGAGCTTAAGTCGTACCTCGGAATGGCCATTGCATGTTGTCGCCCGACGTTCCACAGAAGCAGCACGAACAGCCGTGAGGACAGAGAGGGCGACCGGCGCCAGAATCGTTAATGGAAAAATCATGGTGAACGAGAGAAGAGAGGGTGACTGATGGAACGTTGAAGAGGCAAGGAGAGGGAAGTCGGATACTGCAATGCTGCGCTGACCTCGCTTCCGCTTCCACGAAGTACAGCCACCGTTCATTCTTTGTCCGGCAGCTGTGGAGCCCCGGGTGATCAGTCGATCAAGCTCAAGCCGGGCAAGACATAGATACTTCCTGATTCCTTACCGTGACGTCCCCCATCCACAGTACACCGCAGCGCTCTTGGTGACACCATGACCTTTGGTTCACTGAGTCTGAATTTAATGTACACAGATACTGCACAGATGCACACTGTCACGAAGGAGCACGGACGTGGTGCTTCGTTGACAAGGAAGCCTTCTACAGAATTGGCACTCCCAACCGCCGTCCACGTAGTTTCACGCTCAAAGATCTCCTAGGACACAAATGTTTGGCTATTTATCACTGCACTGGATGAGGGCACGTAGGGGCACGTTAGTGAGTCGTAACTTTCCGCTATTACTTTGTCGGTGAGAAGCTGTTACGTATATAAAAAGCATAGCTAATTCACGGTTCGTCAACGATGGCCCAGGAGCTCCCAGGAGGCATTCAAAAAGTACCTGTGAAGGTCTATTCTTCGTGTATCCCCCATTCACATTATTAGGGGTTATATACGCCTGTATTCGCCTATGTGAGCAGGAGTACCCTTTCTTAATCTGTCCTTACACTAGGTACAGAGACGGTAGATGAAAGGTGAGTTTTCGTTCTAAACGTTAACTTTATCGACCAGCAGCATATGCGACGGACAGAATGCTCTATCAATTGAAAGCATGGCTGACGTGACATCAATGCAGCTAGCCGTGCGCCGTCAATGTCATGCGAGTCGCTCCTTGAAATCACTCCCTGACAATAATATCAAGTCCGCAACGATGCACTCGCCTCACCAAATGTCTTTGGCACCATTGGGATTCTGCGGCGTCTCTGTGACCGAGTTGTCTGAAACTGAATGGTACTGCCCGGCATATCGACTACGAACAGACGAACCCATCGTTTTACGTGGCCTCGAGGACATATCCAATGCCTTCCAACTATTTTGTATGACTATTGCTAACCTTCAGGTTTTTTTTTGCATGTCAGTTCACTCAGCAAACACCATAGTACGTATTCACAATGCCGACTCATTGCACATGTAGCCTTCGAAGAATTGCTTTTACTCCAAACAGAGTTCAAGATGCGCACCTTCCGAATAGGGCACAAGGAGAGTCCTTACCATGGTACTCGATGTCGTTAAAATCGTTGCGCCGATAGCTCAAAATCTGCCTCGAGGTGTTGTTTGGTAAGATCGATCTGACGAAATGGTGTGCACGAGGCTTCCACGGCTGTGTATGATAAGTATTGCACGGGGTTATTCTGTTTGCTTCGATCAGATTAAAGCACTGTTGACCAGAACATGTCTTCTTGGCCTGGTATCGGTTCCCCAGTCCTTGGAAACACATGGCTCGTCTATCATATTGTCACAGGGTGTATTCATTATCTGTTGGGACGAGGACCGATGACCCCGAAAATCAAGCGTGCGAGAAGAAGAATGACCCGTGCTTCGCGTATGTGGGGGCAGGACACCCTAATCTTGCCACTCCTTCATGCAGATGGAAAGAAGTTTTTTGATCAGGCTCTCTCCTGAAAAATTGACCGCGATTCATACCGAACGAAGTGCATTGAAATCCTCGTTGTTTATCGCAGCTAAATTACCACGTCATCGGTAGTAGGAGTACGAGTACTCGTCTTCTCAGCTGACCAGACGAGGTGCCAATTCTGGCTAAAACCGACTTGTTGACGTTTCTGTCATCCTTCTTACAGTTGTTCAAGTTGGCGACACTCATGATTGGTTGCCAATTTTCGAAACCAAGTGAGCTCATCTGTTGGCCACCATCTACATGACGCTCCACATCGAATCGTGGACGTCTTTTTTAGTATAAGTACCTTTGTTGTCCTCGGGTTTCTTCATCAAGTTCCCCCGGACAAGACTTGTGACTAAAAGTCTTTTCTTCATCAGCTCCATGTCGGACGAAGAAATCATAGTAGAGGACTATCTTGTCCCGTCGATGCCGAAATATTCGAGAAGGGAACGCACACCGAACCCGCTTCCATCACTCACAGACGATGAAAGACTTTTCTACAAATCGGAGATAGAAATTGCGAATGACGAGGATCTCATGGAGCATATGTACATTCTTCAAATGACCGCACAGAGGGTATGTTTTTCCTTCGGCAATGGTAATTGATCGGAATGACATTTATTGAATAACAATAGATGTGGCCCTCTACTCGTCATTCCCCTCCACGTTTTGCAAGGTTTGCTTTTTCACCGACTCTTTCATTCGATGACTAAAATGTTGATCAAAACTGTATAAGGCTTGTGATGTCGCAGCTCCCTTTGTATCGATATATCCTAGAGACGAGGGAAAATAGAATTGACGCTATTCTTTTGGACGTTGGTTGCGGAAGTATGTTCTTCTGTTTCTTCCTTTGTGAGAAGCAATCTTCGAACTGAAAATCCGATCAGTTGGTGTTGATGTTAGAAAGGCGGTATGGGACGGGTTTCCAGCAGAAGATATTATCGCCACGGACCATAACCTTGGTAATTGCTCTCGTCAGAATTTCATTTGGCCGACGCACTTCTCACATGTTCGTCCTAGTGGAATGGAACTTGGGCCTTCAATTGTGTCGAACGCCCGAGTTTCGGCACAAGTACATCAAGTTCATACCAGGGGGTATCCTCGATCCCAAATTTCTGATGCCTTCAGCTGTTCGGTATACAGCTCCAGAATTAGCGCACCCTCCAATTCCCGCACTCAAGAATTTGTCACCTATGCTCAACCACGTCTCTTTCATCCATGCTTCCAATTTCTTCCAGTATTTCTTAGCTCAGCAGCAGAAACACGTTGCGCAGCTCCTAGCATCTTTGTTGGTTGCCCTCCCCGGGTGCCTCATATTTGGCCAGCAGCCTGGAGCGGCTACACCCTGCACTATCAGAGAGCAGGGTCCTTATGGAAAGTCCATGTATTGTCACTCGCCTGCGTCGTGGAAGGCGTTGTGGGAAGGCGATGTGTTTGCAAAGGGATCCGTGAGGTGCGATGCAGAGCTGAGATACATTCATCACACAGGACAGCTGGTACGTGATGGCGATGAAGTGGGAGAAGTGAACTTGATGCTGGTCTGGAGTGTTATAAGGATATAATGCGCTGAGCGATTTAGATTTTTTGACGCCGACTTATAATGTATTCAGTGCTACTTCCTCACTGTGAGTACGGATATGTATGGATTGCAGTCTTGCCCCACGATTTCACTACGGTGTCGGCCAATTCAAGGTGTCCATAGTCTCCTATATTAACATCACGAAGACTGGATCTGAAGCTCAGACACGGATATCCTGAGTTACGAAAGTTGAAGGAAGTGTCTACAACCTGCCATTGGGAGACTAGGTCCATGGAGCTCACGTGAAGACGCGAAATAACCGAGTCGGGCTCCACCTCTTGGAACAACGCCTTCTACTTAGTACTTGACCTCATCTTGCTGTAACATCATGTCTCGCTATCCGGACCTTCTCTCTCCAAACGTCACTCCCTCAAAGCTCACGAAAGCGCAGAAATCACGCGCACGTCGTGAACCGTCCGGCGTCTTTTCTCTCTTTCAGGCACCCCAGATCCAACAGTTCAAGGAGGCATTTGCACTCATAGACCAAGATAGAAATGGAATCGTGAGCGAGGAAGATTTGAGAGAAACGTTCGCGAGTCTTGGTACGCATCACTCAATATGTTGGATGGTTTGTACGCGCCCTCTAACGTACGCACAGGTATCGCGCCTACAAAGCGCATGATGGATGAACTGCTCACTGATCGTCCTGGAGGCCACGACCGAACTGGTTCCTCTTCTTCCATAGACGACTCTGCAGATCGAGGAATCAACTTTGCCATGTTCTTGACTATGATGAGCGAACACCTGTTCGAGTTCGATACCGAGGCAGAATTGTTGGACGCATTCGCATGCTTCGACGAGAACGATTCTGGTATTGTGAAAGGAGACGAGATCAGGAAGTGGTTGAGTGAGACGGGTGAGAGAATGGATCAGAAGGAGGTAAGTCAGATACGAATGAAGTACTAAACGATACTCATAAATCGTTCGCAGATTGACCGATTCTTGAAAGGCCCCTTCACTGACAGACACGGTCATTTCAACTACAGAGAGTGGGTGAAAGTGCTCAGAGTCAATGAAGACGCTGATGAGGTCGAATTCCAAGCATAAATCTGCTGTAAAGTTGTAGTTCTATCTTCACGACCGTCACGATGTATACCATTTTTTGTTTATTTTCACAGATCGCATACCGCAAGCGACTTCATCATTTCATATGATGTAGCGTAAGTTAGAGGCGATAAATTTAATCCTTCGATCGAGGCTCAAAACCATTGTCCTTCAAGCGGTTCTGCTGGAAATTTGTCCTTGTCGACGGCCAGTTCCCTCATGACCTCGTCTACTGTATCTTTTGATTCCTTCTCTTCAAGTTCGTGTAACGCTGAAGATAGTCGTGATCAGTTTCACTCTTTGACTTCAATTTAGGTATTACCTTGCCCTCTTCCCTCTCCCAAGCTATTCTCTAGGCCTTCTTCTCCGGTTCGCGAAGCAATCAACAACAACTCGGCGCCCTCGTAATCTAATAACTCGACCCTCTCCACACTCGCGAAACGGAGTCCAAAGCTTTCACGCCGCCTCCCTTCTCCTTTACCGAAAATATCACTCATTACCCATTCCGGGTAATGAGTTCGACGGCTCTCAGGTAATCCCACACGCCGGCCTCCAGTCGGAGGGGCAAGTGGATTCTTCACTTGAATGACAAAGGAAGATGCAGTGTGTATGCCGAGAGCAGACTGTACTTCTCCCATATCTGATGGGTGAGAAAGATGATATCCCAGGTGCGTAGCACGTCCAGAAGGAACACGTGAGTCGTTGTTCACCAGTGCGTATGCCCCTCTACCCGCTAAACGAGATGATGCTTCGTGCCTTGTCCCTAAATCTCACGATTAGAGACAATCAGTTTTGATATGGAATTTTTCACCTTTTGTCTTGGTCTCATATGTTCTGGGACCCATTCTTCTCTCTACCGCAGATAGATCATCTCCTACGGCAGTTACCGTCGCCCAGAACGTCTCTTTCCTGCCTTTGCCGTTCCGCCACCTTCCTTGGGGTCAGGCAGTTGTTTCTTCCCAACGGTAATGACACGATAATATTTCTTGATCGTATCGCGCGTTTCTTTGGCAGGAACAGCGTCCGCGCCTTTAGCAAGAAGGGCCATCTCAAAATCTTCTTTGTCTTCTCCTTTCTCACACGTATCAACCTCCTCGTTGTACGTGCTGAATTCTGGCGGCTTGGGTATAAGTAAAATAGTAAATCGACTAACGTCGTCGATGGAATGCACTTCGTCGTGCTCTACCTTCGGTCGGTAGAAGAAATAGATGTGGCCACGCTCAATGACCCCTGTATTCTGACTGAATCACTTCTCGATCTTTTGTTGAAGAAGTAAGCTCACCCGTCTGACGCAAATGTCGTCTCCAATCCTGCGACTCGTCCTCATTTCCCGCATCAATATGTTGTTCCTTCGCTTCTTCCTCCTCTCTCTTCACATCCTCATTATGTCTCTCGGCTTTCCGCTCTTGTTCTTTCACTTCCTTATCCTGATCCTCGTTTTCCTCAGTCTGATCCTGTCTCTTGGTCTTCTTGGGTGGCTCCTCAGGCGACTCCTTCCCATGGCCTACTCCTTTTGCCTCCTCGGTCTTCCGCTTCTTCCCATGCTGAGGCGTGTGTTGCGGTTCAGAGTCGACTTCTTCGGCCTGACCAGCAGATTGTCTCCCAGCTGTCGGCATGAAAAGATATCGCGTGGACTATGGACGGTGAATTCAAATTGATCTTTCTATTCAGCTCAATTAATATGCCAATCCACTTATGAGGTTGCACGACGTCATCGTCTTTCATCGAGGGCTAAACTCACGTGATGGTAGTGCCCTGGGTCAACTCAGAGATTTGGAGCATTTGCGACAGCATATCCATGCATTATGTACATGCATCTATGACATATATACATGGGCTCTTGAATTCTTGTGGTGTCAGTCATGCATTGTCATCAACCAGGGACCCTGAGTTTGCTTCAAGATCTATATCAACGTTCAAACGAATCGCTCACTTCTTTTTCTTCGTTGATGCAGATCTAGATATCGCCGAACTATAGATCTCACGGAACCATTGGTCGTTGTGCTAGATTCGAGTACTATCCTATCCAGTACTTACTCTCGCTTGAAAGCAGCGTCGGGGCAATCAATAAATTGGTGAAATCGTGCCGACGCGGGTCTGGATACCATTGTTACACAAATCGCGCGAGCTGGTTGAGTAGTACATGTGTGAGCTCTTGAATCCAGAGGATTTGACATCTATGCGGATCGGGAACATCATGAGGTCTAGAAGCAGATGATCTGCAGCTGTATTGACGACGAGGGAGAAAAAACCGAGTTTCACGCACCGCTATTTTGCATGAACAAAGTTCATGGGAATGCGAAGAGACATGCCAACACCAATGACCGTGATAATCCACAAAACCACGAAAACCATCGATCCACCAAGGAGATTGTCTTCGAGGGATATAGCGTATAGCGATGATGCAACAGCAGGCGATACAGATCGACACAATGAGGCAATCATTTGAGCGATTCCATTGATGGCCCCAAGAGTGGATTTCGACGGTGCAGCATCGA
Organism: Bondarzewia mesenterica; assembly: GCA_004802705.1. NCBI lineage: Eukaryota > Fungi > Basidiomycota > Agaricomycetes > Russulales > Bondarzewiaceae > Bondarzewia > Bondarzewia mesenterica. Next base: position 92,193 of record SGPL01000056.1, read on the forward strand.
CGAAATAAACTTGAATTAGTCCTTTTGAATCACAGACATCAGCTTGTCACGAAAAATCGAGAAGTATGAAGAAACCAGACCATAACACATGTAAAGCATGCTGGTGCAGGCCAGTTGTATGATGAGGACCGTCCACACTGCCGCGCTGACCGTGCCACCCGCAAGCTTCGTGAGAAAGCTCATCAGCGGGTAAGCAGGGAATACAACCAGCATACAAGCAAATGACACGATATACAATTTCCGAGGACCGAATTTCTCCACCAGAGGAGCAAAGACGATAGCCTGGACAATTCCATTGAGCATGCCCCAAGTGCCCATGACCACGCCGATGGTATATGGGTCGAACCCTAAACCGCCGAAAGAAATGGACGTGGAGTATACAAGAGGAAGAAGGACCTGATTGGATTGGTCCGCTAAGGCAAGGAAGACGTAATTAACGAGGAGGCTGTTGAAACGCGGAGTCAAGAGGGAGCGGATGGTTGGGCTTTCTTCTTCCAGATTTTGCTCGACAGGTGATGCACAGAGTTCTGGTGAAGATATCATACTGCCATAGATGATACTGTCGGTAGAATCGATGAGCGTAGCCGTTTCAGACTCATTGAGAGAGGATTGTCGTGAAATATTTTGCTTGCGGCGTGAGATGGCAGCTGGCAACGTCTGATGACAGATGAATGATCTAATGGTATATGCAGAAAGTCATATGTGTTACCTCTTTCAAACCCATGGAGATTACAGTCAACAAGACGAGCGTCAAGATGCTGGCTATAGCGCACGGCAGAAAATAAGGATGGAGAAAGAACAGCGTAGAACGTCCAAATAGCGCCGGCCAGCGTTCAGCGGGTCTTGCAAAATAGCCCCCGATCAGGGGACTGCAGAGACATTATCAGCATCGCAGACGGCATATATTGATCGAATGGCCTCCCCTACCCGATAGTCACTCCAGCTGCCCATTGCAAGGGAATATATCCGAATGCGCGAGCCATGTTCGTCGAATCGGTCAGCTCACCCATGACACTTTTTGTAACGCCGATATTCCCGTTCGCAACGCCCTGAACAAACCGGCTAACAACAAGAAGCCAATAACCTTTGGATAGACCGAAACTGAACATGGACGCGGCCAGAATGACCAAGCCCATGATGAGGATAGGCTTCCGTCCAATGCGATCTGATGCGCGGCCCCAGTGCACCACGGTGACAGCTTCCCCAACAAAAAAAAAGAGATTCCTATGAAAAAGGAAGCACGTAAGGGAACAATGGATACTTTGCGGAAAGATATGACGGACAATGACACCAGCATAATATCCGGTCTTCTTCTCATCACCTTCAGTAATGCCTGTCTCTCTGACGAAAGCATTGATGAAGGGGTATATAACCGTCGAGCTCACAGGCTCAGCGAACATGACGAGTATGACCAGGAAAAGCTGCCACTTGGGCAAAGAAGTGCGGGGGACCTTGCTATCTTTTGGCTGAACGGCGTCGTTTTCCATGCCAGTGTCTGGAGTTACTGCGAGATCGCGTACACACTGATCAGACATGGCTAGCAGCACCTCAGGCGACAACGCAGGGACAGCTCGAGAAGACAGGTACTGTACGGTCCTTATGTACTATTTGATTGAAGCGATCGTGATCACGATTCATTTGAGTCAGGCAAATCTTTTACTTTCCGCGGCGGCGGGGGTTCCGGCGGACTCATACTCTCCGCGACACATGCTTGAATGGACTGTTGACAGCCCGGGACTCTGCCAAATCCGAAAGGAATGAGCAAGGGCTCTTCGAGGCGTTCTTCCTTAGTGCTCACTTGCATGCCGCGAAAAACCGAATATACGTACTGTGGAGGCAGGCTCAACATTAAATAACATATTCTCGTGAATCGTAGCAGCAATAGATGACGATCAGCTATACATAGACTCCAATTGGGCTTGTCACGTACAGACGTTCCGACAAACATTTATCGATTATCCGCTGATGAGCCTGTCAATCGAGTACAGATAGCGTTCCACGCTGAGCAATTTTACGGTTAAGTTGACAGCCGCAGGCGCTTATGCAGAGCAGTTAGGCGCCCAAAGCGAATTCGGGCTGGCACGTTCCACGCCGCAAGGCGCTGAAGCCTACCGACAGCTGCAGCTTGTGGACACTGAAGATGTTCCGGAATCTAAATAAGAGTATGTGAAAGCCAATTCAAAATGCACATATTTATCATGATCGATATGCACTGCACAAAAAAAAGGTAACATGGCCGACGCAGGGCTTTGGATTCACAGCAACTCTCCAACTGGCATCAGTCCTTCAAAGTTGGTCGTGGTACGATCGAAAACAACATTTCCTCGAACAAAAGTCTTCTCC
>SGPL01000560.1:0-11211 GCA_004802705.1 Bondarzewia mesenterica
CGTTCCCGGTTGCGTCATGTCTTCAAATTGGATAGAGTACCCGACTTCCCTACCGAGCTCGACTTCATAAGGTAGGTCAACGCTGAGAACTGGATATGTTACTAAAGAAGCTCACCATCCATCTCATCGGCCACCCTTTGAGCAACCGACATGGCTGAAACTCGGTGAGGCTGGGTGCATGCGACAACCTTCTTCTTGATCTGCGGTAAATCGGAATAGACCACAAACTGTGGAATTCTAGTGTGGGAATGCGGCAGATACGTGAATGTCTGACAGAAATTGTGCGAGCGTACTGCGTCGTTTTACCGGATCCCGTTTCACCCACCATCACCATGATCTGAGATTTCTGGAACTGAGATGTTCGGATATATCATCGGAAGCAAAGATCCAGTGGGCCACCCAAAAGGTGATCGAACGAGACTCACCATCTCATAGAACTGGGGCAAATGATTGAAGACGGGTAGCCTCTGCCGTGACTCCAGTATCTCCTTGTACTTGCTGGAAAAAGGCATTTCCTTGAAAGGATTCATTTCTCCTGTCTATGGTTAGTCCCAGAGGGAGCTCAGGTCCATTCTACCAGTGGCGAGGATATGCGTACCATCGCCCTCAAGACGGCATCCCGAGTGACATGACGTTGGATCAAGCCTAGTTAAGTCCTCGTGATCTGCCCATAATATCAAACTGGACCGTGGTGCCAAACTTATCTCGCGAGTTACGGCTGACCGGGAGGTGTTTGGGGGAAGTGATCTGTCACTTCGGAGGAGACAATTCAGTAGAACTCAGTTCACTATAAAAGTTGCCCTGTCAATGGTCACATACAGTCCTCAGGTCGCTATCTTATCTGGTCCCTTTTTCAGTATAATCTCAGCATGTTCTCACCTCTTCCCCTCCCGCTTTCATCGTCGTGTCCACTGCAGGAAGCACGATCACAGAAACTACGGATATCTTAGATTATCTTAAGACGACTTACAGGCTGCCATCGACAATTATGCCCATCCCCTGCTGTCTGCTCCCAACCGCGCCAGTGTGCCTTTTGAAGGCCTCGTCTCGGACGCATCTGACACCGCACTGGACGATGTTGTCCAGACACGCATATTTTCGCGCAACTATCGATCTCGCACCACTGTATAGCATCAAGGGCCAAGAGAACGTGACGTGGGATGAGAGCAAGCGGGCTCGAGAGAAGATAGACTATGAAGAGCTATGCAGGATATGCTTCGAGCCCGCTAAAATCCATTGCTTATTACTTGACGACGGACTCGGTGGAGTGCAGGAGATGTGCGACGGATACCAATGGCATGACCGGCTGACAGCGGTCCCGACTCAGAGGATTGTTCGAGTGGAGATCGTCGCTCAGGTACGTTATCTTTCGTCTCAAAAAGTTACATGTTCGTGACGATCGGTACATACACCGCACAGTTGGCGCCAGCACCATCGACCGCAGCATGAAACATGACGTCCCGTCACAAATGGCCATACGCGTGGCAAGTCGCATCTGATTGACTCACTGACTGACATGGATTTGTTTCCCAAATTCCCTCTCCCAGGCAGTATAGTTATTCCTTCATGGAATTGTACTTGTCTCGCTCGCTCGCTCCTCAGCATCATCGGAAACACATTCGTCCACGATCCATATTGTAACATTTACGAATATCAGGGTGGACGAATGATCGATCTTTCATGCAACGAACATGGGTCCCTCGATCGCTCAACGGTCAATTCGCGGAACGAACTAGGGGTGAACCTCGTCATTCAGCGTGGTCCGTGTAGGATGATCGTAAACTTCGTCAAGGTATTCACCCGTTGTATTTTTCCAGAGATTTCAAGCTCACAGTTCCGCACAGAGGACTGCATTTACCGCTTGCAGGGACTTAATGGGACAATGACAAGATCCGAAAAGATGCCTACTTTATGGTATGTTGGAAGCCGTTTCATGCTGAAGAATTCATCACGCGTCTTTGTTTGCTCCGACAAATTGTAAATGTGTTTGCTCCTCGAAAACCCGAGTCATCTGAGTACTGCTGGCAGCCTTTCGCGCGAGATGCCTTCTTCCTACGTACCAACTTCCGCACCACTTTCTCTGGCCTTTATCCAGGGAACAATCGTTTTCTCTGTGAGGTCTGCAGAGGAGACTAGCTTTTGCCTGCATCTTACTTCTTTGCTCCTAATTAGTGTGCCTCTTAACTTGTGTTTTCTGACCGTTCAGTCACATCTTGTCCTCCTCGAGCGTTCCTCGAACGCCATCTTCTCCTGCTCTGCAATCTCGTCGAGGTAGTACTTCTCCTGTACACCCTGTTCTCGTCTTCTTTCACATTCAGCTCTTCCTGCCCGAGGAAGATATCAGTGGTGCATATGTACCAACCCTGTTGTGGCTTCCGTGTGACCGCGATAGCTCACAGCCTCCGAGACGGACCTCAGTTCCAGCACCAATGGTAGCCTAGTCTCCCAGTGGAAGATTGTAGACACTTCCCTCAACCTTCGTACCTTAGGATATCCGTGCCTGACTGTTGGCCGTACATACCAGACATACCAGCTTATGAAGGTGGCGTCGTTGTTTTCCCCAATGAAGAGCTCGTACACCTGCTGCCTCAATCCACACTGTACATCAAACCTGACACTCATACGTAGATGTTATCGAACTCTCGGACAACGCGTCCACAAATGTGTGACAGAATACCTAGATAAGCATCCACTTTATAAGCCGGCGGTGGCATCCATCATGAGAGTTCAGTGCAATTCAGAAGAAGGTAGAGTAGGTCATGGTGGAGTGACTCACATTGCTCAGCCCGCCGCCCTACAGATCAACGCACCGCGCCGTTCTCCAGCAGCAGACGCACGATGCCCTCATGACCGCGAAATGACGCCGCCTGCAGCGCGTTCCCGTATTTTCCACCCTGCGCGTTGACGTCCGCGCCGTTGTCCAGCAGCAGATGCACGACGACATCGGGACCGCTGACCGATGCCGCCTGCAGCGCGTTCCGGTATCGGCCCCCCTGCATGTTGACATCAGCACCATTCTCCAGCAGCAGGAGTACCACATCTTCGAGCTTAAGAAGCGAGGCATAGTATATTGGAGATGGAATGCCGTGCTGCGAAAATATCCATGGAATGTCCCGGCGCTGCGAAAGTGTCCCTGGAATGTCTTGCTGTGAAAGTGCCCATGGTGGAGCAACACGAGGTCGATCGAGGTCGAAGGCTCGTATCCAATTAGGGAACTTGGTGTTTGGACTTCGGAACAGTTCTGCAGCCAATTTACTGTTATTGTCAGAAGGCCCGAATCGATAGTGGTCTACCCAGAATTGAGCCGCGTAAGCAGCTAGTGGAAAACGCTTTGGAGTGTTGTCGACCAAGAAATCGGGCTCGTCAAATTGCAGAAGGTATGCCAGACAAGTCTGGGAGATGAACGAATGAGCAATTCTTGCATCAACACTGTAAGCTGAAGTCGACCCGTTCCGGATGCGGTTCGATATCAAGTATTCCTTGACTGAGAAATGGGCCAATTGAACTGTGTGGTCGGAGTCCCCACTCGAAGTGGTGACAAGACTTGAACAAATGCCCAGCACAGCCTGCAGGTCTGGAGGCCGATCACGAGGGTCAAATCGAGGAAGTTCATCGTCAAAATTGACCGCGAGGACTTCGCCAAGTTCTCTGATTGTCGGAGGACGTAGGGAAAATGCGAGCCACTGCAAGATTCGGTGAGCGTATTCACGGTTGTGTCTGCGAATGCCATTCANNATGCGANNATAAGTNNNNTCCAGTGTNTCTGGCANNTCNTTCANAACTTGNNTCANCANACGTCGATTNANACAGTNTCGCANNNCANCGATCTGACANTAAACCCAGCGAAACCTTCAGCACATCAGNGGTCCGTCCTCGAGTGAGNGATCAAGAAGTCTGACTCACATTCCNTNGGCACGGTTNACCAGGGTTGCCTCAATCTCTGCNTGTACGTCGGTNTCCCACATGTCGAAGTCTCGGTTAAGTACATCCNGGACATANATGNGNATGTCTCNNTNAACAAGGGCACTCTCNAGACNGATNCTGTNCGACNCCCGAGACTCGAAAGACTTCACTATGTCTCTCTCCGGNCGACTGGTAGCCANTANGTGTAGGTTGGCGAGCTTCAAACCGACCAGCATCTCGATGAAGGGCAGAAGACGGTCTCGTTCTGTGCATTCATCGACAGCATCAAGAACGACATAAGCATGCCGAAACAACCCTAGTAATTCTTTGAGAGTNNNGGTAAGACCAGCCACAGTCGGACGCTGCCNGNCNTTCTGACTTTCAGCGTANAGTCTCTCNANNGNCNGCGGCGANTTGATGCATACAGAAGAGAANTGNGTGATCAAAGANCTCAACANANTNTNNTGNNGCTGTTTCTCCGGATNGCGNAAATCAAAGTAGAAAAANGCGACCGCGNNCGANAGGTCTGCNTTGCAGTCANGCTGAAGGTCTTCGATGANGGTAGANCTNCCGATGCCTGTCAGCGNCGTCCACCACCCGAANNCNNNTNNAATNCTCACCATAATACACTTTTNCCGCANCCCGCTGTGNNATCANTNAGAATGNGNNAAACNTCGANCNCCNTGTCAGAGNACNTACGNATGCCATGNATCCAAAGGAANGAAGNTGCGTGTGCCTTCCAGACCATNAANTCTTCNTCANGCAGAATNNANCTGCCAGTCCCNTNCTGTCGCGTNTCCAATGCANTTTCATGATTCTCGAANGGGTTCGGGGCGGACAACCATTTGTGAATATCCAAACGATGGTTATCTTCTAANGAANAACGTGAGTTTNAGACATGTNATTNCACGACCGAATCCATTCNTGGTGNGACATACTCATNACNNCGTCGAGTGCTGCTAGGCGTTNTTCCACTTTATTNGANGNACCTGCGGCGNTCGGNTTCTNAGTAACAGTNTGCAGGACCGNNGGAAAGACNNCNGACTCACTGATGATTCNNTCTATACCCTGATCTACTGCCATCCTGAGCGCCTCCCTCATGNCAGCCTCTGNGCTNTGGGAAGCTACGATAGCGGGGTNNACGTCAGCTGCGCCGNCAAGCCTTACGATAAAAAGGGCGACAATACCTCTCATTAACNCNTCCAAATTTTCNAATATCTCATTGGTNACCGACAGAGTGACCGTGGTCACCACTCGATTNTCTTGCNNNGTTAACTGATCCATCTTGGCCAATGCTTCCTGTACATCTTTGTTCTTNCCNATGAGAGTTTTAAAGTATCTCTCTGGANNGGCAGGCATGAATNCGCTGNGNTGAGACGGGATGCGACCGACTCACCGACTCGGTTNTCTTTGACTGACTTTGTGACCAGCCCCAAGATCNTAAACAGNTNAGCAAGGNTCTTNACNATCATNTCTTGAATCGGNCGCGTTATGTCGTGNTCAAGGTGGACCTTGAAACGATCCAGGAAATCGTCCAGATCNTGTANNATNTGGANGATNGAGTCNTAGCTAGAGCTGACACCTTCNGCNGCCTGANGAAGNCTTGTAAGCNGTTCANTAGTCTCACATGAGCACGACAGATCTTANGCACACGGAGCAACACCACAATAGCTCCGAATATCGCCGTTGATGGAGGAAATGCCTGATCATCCAGAGTCAATGNATNGTNGATAATNTGTCTGANTCAGAGCGTACCAGGCTNGCGCCTTGTCCTGCCGCTTNCGCGAACGAGCAGACCACCTGGAGNATCGGCTTCAACACGGCCGTGACCTTCTCTCCCGACTTGCGGTACTCATTGAACTTCTTCTGTTCTTCATCGACCAGCTTGAGAACGGCATCTGGAGAATCGACGGTCGCAAAGAGAGAACTCGAGGACAGATCGACCTTGATACCAGTGTCGGACTCGTATTTACGGATGGCTTCTTGCCAAATGGCGTGAAACTGAGAGCTCGTCATGCAGCAATGCTCTAGCGAGAGGATGCAAGGTGATGTGTGAAGATGTGAGAGATGATGGGCGAAGCAAAGCCTGTTCGGCGTCAAATGGGTAAGGGGCGAAAACCTATAATAGTATAAAGGAACGCACAAGCCATGCTATGTTGGATATTGATGATGAGCTCGAGCTTTATCGCTATGTGCGGAGGTGTGCGCCTTGAACGACCAGCGATAGCCGATGATGCACGTGTAGCACACATCTAAGTGTGTTCGCAAGCGGGGAGTAGATTGAGAAATATACGGGTATCCTGCTGGTGCATGTGTGGACGAGTCAGGGCTGGGAGTCAAATATGTCAATAATACTAAGTACCACAAGCTAAAACAACTTCGCTAATTGCCGTTCACGAGTCGGACATATCGACCAAAAAACATTTATCTGCCTTTCCACGCCGTATGCTGGAACTGTCTAGTAAGTTTGAGTGTCAATGATCGTAGAAGAAATTACTTGAGCTACGATTGTGCTGACGAGCTATATTTCCGACTCCAGATGGACTCGACGCGATGCGGGAGGGTACGAAACACTCTCCCGACGACTGGCCCAATAGACTCGGCGCACGGTCGAATCTTTACAGATGCTTGTTGGCTGTGTGATCTGAGGCAGGAGGAGAAGGACACTTCGGACTAGTCATGACCACTAGGCTTGTCACTAACGGTCGAGTCCGAGATTTACGCGCAGGCTCAAGCCGCCATCGACTCACTCCTCGTGCCACGCCACAGTTCGGACAGTCAGTGACTACTTATAAACCTCAATGAACGGACTCCTGGAGCACACTTCTGTACTAGCACCTACGTGCTCATTCGACTCTCACACGCACACATCTGACTGGCAACAATGCGAGGAGAGGGAGACATCTATCATCCCTTACAAACTCGAGGCACGACATACGCACGATGGACTAAGAAGTATGACTACCCGCCCTTGGCTAGCCCCCGAACGTCAGACACGGATATCCTAAGGTACGAAGGTTGAAGGAAGTGTCTACAACCTGCCATTGGGAGACTACCCAGAACTGCCTTATTTAATCTCTGTCTCCCTTGCGACCTTCCCTGCGTGGTAAAAAACTGTCTTACCACCTGCCCAGTCCTCACATTACTGCTTAGGTACGTCGCATCGTAGCGCATCGTGCCATGTCATGTTGACTTTCTGTTCTCACTCTGCTGTCTTGCTGTGTCCATGTTCCTTCTCTAGCCTGAGCCCAGAAACAACATCCCCGCGTGCACATTACATCCTCCGACTCTCAAGCATCAAGACACTATGAAAGCTCGCGATTTTCCGACGCTACGCGCGCTGTGAGACGCAACTCAGGGTCGTGCCGAGGGCCGCTGCACACGCGCCGGTGGTGGGCTGTTGCGCTCGAGAGTTTTCAGAGGGTTGGTGGTTATCATGACAAAGACGAGGATGCGAAGGCGAATTGAGAGTGGAATGACTCAGTGGATAGGGCTCGTGTATGTGGGCAACGCTAGGGTACGTCACCGTTTGCAACACATATCCTATTCCTTGTTTTTATTGACCAGCGAAAAGGCTGATTTTATGGTATATTTCTTTCGCAGTGAGATGTTGGGAACGCATCAACAGCGCTTTGGGTAGTAGATTGCGCGGGGCACTGTTACGAACGCGACGGCACCTCAGCCCACGCGAGTGACCCTCCACATATACTCTACGTTGATGGCGGGGTCGCACTTTACTAACAAGTGCAAAGTCCCGTATCGTGTTAGCAGAGGCGTGAGGCAACGGCCAACGCGCGGGATCCTGATGCTTTTACACACGATGCGCGCTCTCGTCGCCGTCTATCGAGACCACCGTCGCGCCCGAGCGGTCGTGCCGCTCCGCATGCTGCTCACGCTGCCGTCAATACGATGTGAGTGGTGAACAAGTTTGAAGAAGTGGGTGAGTTTCTTTGTTTCTGTCCTTGCACTCAATTTTTTTTCGATCATATACCAGCACATGAGCAATAGCTGTACTATTTCATTGTGTGCAGGTGAAGACGTGCAGGGCAGTGTCTTGCCGCCCCCGCCTTCGTCAGGCGCTACCCCTGTGTTACCCGCTTTTCCTGCGCACGCACTTTCCTTCCATCGCGTTTGACGCATCGCTGATCTCAGTCATCAAGACGGTTCACGAAGTAACTCTCACCCCCCCTCCCTTCCCCCTTACGTTCATCTTCCTGTATACTCACCCCCGGCATTCCGGTACCTCCATTCGCTCAGTATCGCAAGACAGTTTTCACGTGCCCGTTTTCCGATTCTGACGAGCTACGAGTTTTGGATTGGCAAAATGTGTACGAGGTAGACTGACAATGTCGGTATCGAGCAACACTAGACCGATTCGTAGTGCTCTAAACGTAGGATGCTCTGTCCAATGGCACGCCGCCAGTGAGTGCCGCAGCGTGATAACCATCGCGACCGCATCATGGCAAATCTTTTTCACACAAAGACTAATCGTACAGTCCTCAAATGCTCGTATTCGTAATGCTGCCCTACACAAACTCAGAATAATACACACTCGCTACTGTTCTCTTACAAAACTAGCAAAGCTGGTTTATGATCCTCCTCTTGAGATGGGGAGAAAAATAAGAGACCGTGACATTGCCACAAGTCCGACTATTCCCTTCTCAAGGCTTGTCCGCATCTCCCCCGGGTAAGAACGACACCAGTGCATACCTAGAATTCGAGGGAGATCAGCAAACCTGCCGCATTAACCTCCGACTGCAGGGCACGAATCGAGCTGCAAAAGATATCCATCCCTACGCTACGATCTCCCCCCTACAGCAAAGGAATAGAATGTGAAAGAGCACTTACCGTCCGCTGACCCGCCACTTCTCCCCGCGCCGATCGAGCTCGTCCGCAACCTCCTGCGGAATGCCCACCGCGACGTCCGCCTTATTTGTGCGTAGGCTGAGCAACGGGAACGAAAAAGCCAGCGGCCCTAAGATTGTAAATCGCAGCAAGAGTATGATCAGTAAGTCGGGCTTCTCTGGAGTGTTGAGCTATGGACTTGCCTACGGCGGTAGCAAACGGGGTCGAGACTGGCCACTTGACGTCACCAGTGAGCCTGTATACGGTTAACATCGGTTTGGAAAATCNGAGTACACAAGGTGGTAACACATACTTCCGATAACTATCCNTGGATGCGAAGAAGTTNAANATAACNCGTATCCAGTGGTNTNAAGCACTTACTTGAGATCGCCCTGCACAAATACCCGCGATAAACCGCATCCATCAGCNGCTCTCAAAGGCATTTGAAANAAACCNACCTTGAACACGACCAACCCGCTCTCCTTCAGCCCCTCCCAGAGCGCGGGCGCNTGCGCNTTCATATCCCAATACGGCCACGGACTCGTCCAAAAATCTGCTGCACCNCTGCTCGNGCCAAGCGNTGTATCNNANGGCACGGANAAGGNGAACACNCCCGAATCNATGTACGATTGCCAGCGTGAGACCAGAGCGTGGAGNTGNGCCTGCGANGGGGATGGCGTGGTGGATGGGGAGGGNAAGAAGGTCTTAGAGACGAGCGANGTGAGGGTGGAGGCGAAGTCGGGCGGTGTGACNTCGGAGACAAACCACGGAATGAGTTTCGNACTGTTGAACNAAATGAGTTCGGAACATGAGTGAAAAGAGGGAAAANAAAAGGAGTAGTTTCANAACGTACTGGAATATTACACGCGAAACGTAGGGCGTGTACGTCACGAGGAAATCGGCAAAAACAAAGTCGGTGAAGAGCTAANATAGATTTGGGCGCTTGGGAANTTAAGAATNAAAGTTCGAATGNNATNANCATACCTCNAATCCAGCTGCATTCGAGTGTAGNTGAAGNGNNGNNGAGGAGGTCAGTCAGATATNTTTAATNCGACNCACCGTTATCGAGAACAAAATCCACTCGNGCGTCTTTAANGGTNTTGANATGTTCCCAAACNGCGTCTTGGTCATCTTTGAGAATNAACTCCTTTCTCGCCTGCTGTGCATCCCTTCCAACNGATTGGAGGTGTTGAATATCTTCATGGGACATGTGTGTGAGCAAGGAGAGATCCTATGTGCGAAGTGTGAAATCAGTTCGTCAAAAATNNNNATTNGNNNGACGCACGGTAGCGTTTCCCCTGAAATAAGCATANGGTCANNANNCGCATCTTCANNTGAGAATTGAANAGAGCNTACCATAAACACATTTGTATCATCTCCNTGAAGATGACCGCGAGCTTATCGGGNTCAGACTGGAGTGTCAATTTCTCCTCCTCCAGCTCGTCCATTGTCGTNGCAAGTTCTGCAATATTANATGACATGGGTTCAACGTTGTAGATCAANGTCATGGAGAGAGCTCACGATAGATCGCNATTCCGCTGGCTTGAAAGGTCGCTTGTTTCTGAGTGTGGAAGGGGTCAAANTNCNGCCAGTNTTTTGTCTGGGAAAGATACGAGCGGAGAAGACGATANCTACACANATCGNCNNATGATTTTTTGTCAGACANTATGAAGGNNGAACCTACTCACAAATAGCACCTTTGAANNAGTCGGGAACGGTNANGAAAGATTGATTCANCACNCAGTANNCATNAAATTTNCTCTNACTCACTCTGCATATAGCCACGGTGCTGTGAACCATGTATTTTTTCCGTCGTTNNCAAGACGCTCCAATTCGGCGTTNTATGTGTCTACCATGGGTTCANCATCNTCTGGAATGGGACTTCGTTGTCAACCATGTCAGAACAGAACAGCATGGTGACAAGAATACAAACTCAACACGTACTCTAGTGCNTGATCTCTACCCATCTGATACTTCAGCCGACTGATTTTCTCGATGAGACCCTTCCCCTCCNCGATCTTCTCTTCATCGCTTGCATTCGATCCTTCGGCTGAGGCATCATAATTGACGCGATATATNGTGTCGATGATTCCGGTCAGGATGACGGGCCAGCGTTTGACCACAGTCTCATAGCTGCGATATGGGAAGTCAATGCGANACCGACGTTAAGCAGTTCGACTCGGGTACTGACGAAAAGCTGTAAATGGAAGCCTATGCGATAAGCCTGGGTGTANTTAATCGATTTGAGGTGCTTACCCGGCCTTGTCTGTGGGATCGTATGAAGGATAAGGCGCCTCGAACATCTCGCTNCTGCGGAGGATGATGTTGGTCAGTGGAGGCAAGTGGTCAAGTCCGGGCCGCATGAGCAGCGTTCCCGGAGCGCGGATCAAGTTCGAAGCTCCGACGTTCAATGGTCAATTTACCGAAATCGTCCTCAGTTCAGCGGCCCAGTGAANNNNTNAG